>JADRCD010200595.1:0-43149 GCA_019843815.1 Montemys delectorum | reverse complement strand
GGAGGAG
Organism: Montemys delectorum; assembly: GCA_019843815.1. Taxonomy (NCBI): domain Eukaryota; kingdom Metazoa; phylum Chordata; class Mammalia; order Rodentia; family Muridae; genus Montemys; species Montemys delectorum. The sequence continues at coordinate 43,142 of JADRCD010200595.1, read as the reverse complement.
GAGGAGGAGGAGGAGGAGGAGGAGGAGGGGTTGGTTTGAGCTGGCGAGATGGCTCAGTGGGTAAGAGCAATGACTGCTCTGCTCTTCCGGAGGTCTTGAGTTCAAATCCCAGCAACCACATGGTGGCTTACAACCACCCATAATGAGATCTGACCCCCTCTTCTGAAGACAGCTACAGTGTATTTATTTATAACAATAAGTAAGCCTTAAAAAAAAAAAAAGCGTTGGTTTGTCTTGATTGGCACGACAATTAGGTAGCCAGGAGGGGGGGTTTTGATTGCTTGACTTCACTACTACTTTGATAGCTGGATCTTGGTAGTCATCCTCAGGAGAAGGAGTGGCCAAATAAGGAAATAAACCTCCGAGGCTTTCTTTAGGAATGTAGTCTAATGGTTACCTCAGAGAGCATAGGGGGAAGGCAAGGCCTGCCAGTGCCGTGGTTGCTATGCTCAGGCCTGCTAGATCCCTTCAAGTTTTGTGTTCTTTTTATCTCTATCAGAAATAATTGAGGTTTGTTTTTTTTTTTAACCCCAATCACTCTAGAGAAAAGGTTACTCAGCCTTCAAGAAAAACAGTTGTAAGAAAGTAACCTAGTTTTCTCCTGTCTCTTTTTAAAGAAGCAGCCTCAGTATGTTTCCCAGGCTTGTCCTGAACTATCTCAGCCTCCCAAGGAGTGGGCTCTCTAGACATGTGCACCGGCTGGGTTTGCGTGTCAACTTGACACAAGCTGAAGTTATCACAGAGAAAAGAGCTTCAATTGGGGAACTGCCTCCATGAGATCCAGCTGTAAGGCATTTTCTCAATTAGTGATCAAGTGAGGAGGGCCCATTGTGGGTGGTGCCATCTCTGGGCTGGTAGTCTTGGGCTCTATAAGAAAGCAAGCTGAGCAAGCTAGGGGAAGCAAGCCAGTAAGTAACATCCCTTCATGGCCTCTGCATCAACTTCTGCTTCCTGACCTGCTTGAGTTTTAGTCCTGACTTCTTTGGTAATAAACAGCAATGTGGAAGTGTAAGCTGAATAAACCCTTTCCTCCCCAACTTGCTTCTTGGTCATGATGTTTGTGCAGGAATAGAAACCCTGACTAAGACAGCATGCATTACCACATCCAGTTTTCAAATTTATTTCCATGAACACTATAAACTAAACAGATATCTTAAGACTGGGATGCAGTTTTTAATCCCCATACAGGCACCGTATGGCATGTGATTTCTTCCCACACTGGATAAAAGATCCCACCAATAGGATGTCTCAAAGCATCTAGAACAGTCATGGAATACAAGCAAAGGGGAAAATCTGACAGAAATCAAAGCTCTTAAGATGAAATGAAGATGGATAGATAGGAAATAACTGAACAAATAATTTAAGAAGGGACATGATTGTTTGTACTCAGGGATTCTTAAACCCTATCCTAGGGATAAACTTTATATTAAGAGATATTATAGTCAGGGTAATCACAATCTATGTTTTCTTAGGTCTGATCTGATTCTAGCATTAAATGTCCCTTGTCTAGGGAAAGCTTAGGTCTCCAGCAACTGAATTCACTCCATCACCTTAGGTATACTTCATCTTTTTTATTTTTTTATTTCTTTATTTTTTGGCTTTTCAAGACAGGGTTTCTCTGTATAGCCCTGGCTGTCCTGGAACTCACTCTATAAGCCAGGCTAGCCTCGAACTCAGAAATCCACGTGCCTCTGCCTCCCAAGTGCTGGGATTAAAGGCATGTGCCACCACTACCCAGCACTTCATCTTCACAGACAGTTAATGAATATAAGAAAGTCTATGAGTTAGGACCCATTTTACTCTTGAATTAAGACTATAGAGTGGGCTAAGAACCATGTGCTGGTGATCCAGGATAGAAGGAGGAGGATCAGAAGCTCTGACCACCCTTAGCTACACAGTGAGTTTGAGGCCATTATAGACCACATGAGAACCCGTCAAACAACCAACCCTGGATACTCTCCCTTTGCTAGAACTGCAGTGTTCATAACACTTAAGGCAGTGGAAGTGACACTCACTGTTGTTATAGTCCTGTTGTTCTTGTCCTGTTTCTCAGAAGCAGCATATTTACTGGTCGACCAGAAGACACCAAGATGACACTGGTGGCACATACCTATAACAGCATCCAGGAGGCTGAAGCAGGAGGATTGCTAGTTCAAAACCAAGGTGAGCTACATCACATCATTTCGTTTTCATTAGCAGATGTCGCTCAGCACCCTGCCTGCCACGTCCACCCCTGCCTGTACCCCCAACCCCCTCCTGGAAATACCCACAACACCCTTCTCCTACATCTCACAGCAATAGAGCAGGTCTCGACATTCTGCTTAATGAGCTTACTACAGAATGCTGAGTATGGGTAAGGAAGGTGAGGTGGGAAGATCATGAGGAAATGGCCCTTGCACCTTTTTAAAAAGAGAAAAAGAATTGGATTGTAGGGTTGTGTTTTTGTTTTTGCTTTGTCCTAGCAAAACAAGGCAGCTCTGCCCTGGGCATGCTCTTTGGAGGTGCTCTGCTCTGTAACTGTATGGCTCTAGCTCCTTTGTTTGAAACTTCGAAAGTGAATCCAAACCTCACCTCAGGTCTGCTTTCTCTACCCTCACATCTGGATTTCTGTAATCCTCGCTGGGCCAGCCTAACAGGATGCTGTGTATACAGACTGCTTTTGGTTTTCACATCTGTTAATCTGTTCAGCAACCACATACAGCCCTGCCCAAGGTTTGCAGGTGCATGCCCCAGAGGTTGGGTGGGACCACACAAGCCAGCACCTGTGCAGAACTGCCAGCAAACGTGGTCCTGCTTTTTGACACCCACTCTGAAGGTTTATGGTGAAAGAGGACATGGTAGATCTTAGGAAAAATACATCGGCATATAAATAATAGGTGCTGTTTATGTGCCAGGTGTCTATATAAAACTTTATGTAAATGAGTATTAGCTCACTCAGTTCTCATGACTGTATTTCAACGTGGAAGTTGCTATCCTCACTTTATAGGTGGGAAAACTTAAGTCTTGGATTCTGTAACATGCTGGAGCCTTGCTGCTAGTAAAAGACGAGAACCGTGTATAAACCCAAGGTGCTCACTTCAAAGCTGGCACTCTTTTCTTAGCACTGCTCCCAATTATGTCTTCATCTGAACAAAACACAAGACAGAAGCAAAGGTTGGGCACCTCTAATCCCACCACACAGGAGGCAAAAGCAGGAGGATTGCTGCAAGTTTGAGGCCAGCCTGAGCTATGTGAGACCTATCTCAAAGAACAAAAACAAGCATGCACAAAAAGACAGAGCTCCGAGTTTTTCAGCTTCCTTCCTATCACATGAAGATACTAGAGAAGATAACCATGAATCTGTGCACCCACCAGATATATGCAAGAACTTTGCTCTGGAACTTTCTTTTTTTTTTTTTGTTTTGTTTTGTTTTTTGAGACAGGGTTTCTCTGTGTAGTTCTGGCTGTCCTGGACTCACTCTATAGACCAGGCTGGCCTCAAACTCAGAAATCCTCCGGCCTCTGCCTCCCAATTGCTGGAATTAAAGGCATGCGCCACCACTGCTTGGCCTCTCTTGAAACTTTCTAGTCTCCAAAGTTATCATCAACAAATGTTTGTGGGACTGGAGGTGTATCTTTGTGATAGAGCATTGTCTAGTGTGTCCAAAGCTCCAGATTGACTTCTGAGTCCTGCAACAGACACAAAAACAGCACATTTAAGAAAGGAATGCTCGCCGGGCGGTGATGGTGCACGCCTTTAATCCTAGCACTTGGGAGGCAGAGGCAGGCAGATTTCTGAGTTCGAGGCCAGCCTGGTCTACAGAGTGAGTTCCAGGCCAGCCAGGGCTATACAGAGAAACCCTGTCTTAAAAAAACAAAAAAGAAAAAAAAAAGAAAAGAGAAAAAATAAAGGAATGTTCATTGTTTACTACACCTGGTCAATGGTATTGTTATAGCAGCTTGATCTAGGATAAGAAGGAAATCAGGAGTCTAGCAGATTCCATGAAGATCTTGTAACCCAAATGGAGATGGCTAACACAATCAGGCAAGCCCAATCAGATCCTGACCCGGACTGTGCAATATTGCCTCTCTCTTCACTCCTCGCTCCTTTCTAGAAAGACTCTGTAATTCTGAGTGGCAGGAACTGGACAGACCCTAGACAGACAGCAAGCATAGGAGAAGAGACCATGGATAAATATTAAAAATGGCTTTTTTCTCCACCTCCAGATCTTAGAAAAAGGCCTAGTAGGTTTTTAGTCTTACCAGAAGAATGGTTCATGCAGGTAAAGTAGGTGCAAGGGCTGCTTTGAGTATGTTTACCTGAAGCTGTGGACCTCCTTAGCTGACCAACCAGAAGCTAAAGAAAGAGAATTCCTCCCAGATCACCAAAAACTGCTTAGCCTCTCCAGCCCCTCAGAGGAAAAACGGACTTCAATGTCCAAGTCTCCTTTCTGCTCTTCAGGAAATCTTTCTCTCCGTGTGTGTGCTCACACTTTTAAAAGTTTGTTATTTGTTGCTGCCTGGTGTGTCTGAGATTTTTTTCCCCTACCTTTAAATTATTTAATTGGTGGAGAAAAATGAACCCAATCAAGACCTGTTGCTGATAACATCTGTTGAGTATTCACTCTCCTATACTAAAGTATTCATTCTCTCGGGCGGTGGTGGCGCACGCCTTTAATTCTAGCACTTGGGAAGCAGAGGCAGGTGGATTTCTGAGTTCCAGGCCAGCCTGGTCTACAGAGTGAGTTCCAGGATAGCCAGGGCTATACAGAGAAACCCTGTCTGGAAAAAACAAACAAAAAAATTTATTCTCTTCTTTCAAAGCATTATCCAGAATGAAGAAAAGCAATTGGATTGAAATACGTTGAAATATGTTGAAATATAGTGTTTGGTGGGATTTAAGTATATAAATATGACCTTCCCCCCCTTAATTCATAGAGGGGTTTGGATTTTTTGTTTTTAAAAAAAAATTTTTTTTTTGAGGCAGGGTTTCTCTGTGTAGCCCTGGCTGTCCTGGAACTCACTCTGTAGACCAGGCTGGCCTGGAACTCAGAAATCCGCCTGCCTCGGCCTCCCAAGTGCTGGGATTAAAGGCGTGCGCCACCACCGCCTGGCTTAAATTTTTTTAATTATTTATTTTTCTCTCATATATTACATCTTGACCAAAACTTCCCTTTCCTCCTCTCTCCTCCCAGTCCCCCGTCCCATCATCTGTCTGTCTGTCCATCTGCTCCTCCTCTAGGGCAGGTTTTCCATGGATATCAATCAAACATGGCATATCAAATTGCAGCAAGACTAGACACCCCCTTTTGGATTAAGACTGGATGGCAAATATGACCTTTATTGATGTTGAAATATATTCAAATTCTCATCCAGCTCACTGAGGAAGAATTATTAGCATAACTGGCTGTGAGCAGACTTTACCTTTTTTCTTCTTTTCTTTTTGCATTGGAATTTATGGATCAAAAACAAGGGCCTGAAGCTTGTGCATCCTTGAAGCAACCTTCAACTTTGAAGTATGAGCAGAGAAAGCAGCCCAACCTGGGGCCTAGGTGGCCCTTCTTTCTTAAGGCTAAGATCTGTGTATTTACCTTCTCCTACGCCTCAACATCGATTTCTGAATACCACCTTTGCCAACAAGAATGCACACCCCCAAGCACAAGCCACGGGGGCAACCCAGTCTCCTCCAATCAGTAGAGAGAGGAAAGACACCTCCTCTACCCCGGAACTGGCAAAGCAGACAGTGGTGAGGTAGGAGCTCACATCGCTCTATCACCTGGATTACCCCCAGGCTTCTCCACTGCAGATGTACCTGCACACAGGTTTCTTAATGCGCTCCTCATGACCTTTGCAGGCTGGGCGGCTCAGTTTTCCATAAGTAACTGAAGTCAGGCCATTGCCTCAGAATGAAGGCTGACGACAATGGGAAGTTTTTGCCTCTTTCTAGACTGGGAAACTGTAGCTTTCTGACAAGAATGTTCTAATAAATCTACCCGGGCTTGCTTCTTTAATCCTGATGTTCTGCCTGCAGGATCTTGTTGAACCAACCACATTTAAAAGGTCAGAAGAGTGGCTTGGAGAAGCCTCTCATTAGGTAGGGCAAGAGCTACACCTTCACAAGTTATTTTATGCCTTCTTCAATGCAACACTGAAAATTAAACTACTATAAATGCACAAAGACTTTGAAATGCTTGCCTTAATAAGGCCTCAGTGTTAGATGAGCTCCTGTGGGTTTTCCTTCTTGTGAAGAAGAAACTGGCCCTAAATATCCAAGCAGCTGGAAAATAATCCAAATGGAGACACCTGCCAGACCTCACCTCCTTGCTCCCATAAATTCCAAATCCTACTTCTTAGAACTTGAGTCAGAAGCAAATTTTTATTAATTTATTTTTATTTCATGTGTGCACTGGTGTTCTGCCTACAAGTATGTCTGTGTGAGGGTGTCAGATCCCCTGGAACTGGAATCACGGACAGGATGAGCTGTCATTTGGGTGGTGGGAATTGAACCCGGATCCTTTGGAAGAGCAGCCAGTTCTCTCCAAACCATTTCTCCAGCTCCTGGAAGCAAATTTTAAATAGTGCAAATCTACCGTAAATTATATGGAAAATAGCTTTCTTTACAGTAAGAATATTCTTTGGATGCTGTAATCATAGGAACATTATTGATAAATGACCATTAAAGCAAAGAAAGCATTAGAATGCGTATTTGTCCGTCTATCCATCCATCTATCCATCCATCCATCTATTTATTTGTGATAGTCTTACTATGCAGCTCTCTCTGTACTAGAACTCATTATGTAGACTAGACTGACCTTGAACTCACGAAGATCTGCTACCTCTGCCTCCCCAGATCTTTTGAGGGTCTGGAGCAGTTAAATGAACTTGTTGTTCTTTTTTTTGTTTTGTTTTGTTTTGTTTTGTTTTGTTTTTTCGGAACAGGGTTTCTCGGTGTAGCCCTGGCTGTTCTGAAACTCACTCTGTAGACCAGGCTGTCCTCGAACTTGCTGTTCTTGAAGAGGACTAGAATTTGGTTCCCAGCACCCACATAGGCAGCTCACAATTGCCTGTAGCTCCAGCACCAGTGATTTAATGCCTTCTTCTGGCCTTTGTGGGCAGTAGCATCCATTTACTGCACATATGGGCAAGCAGGCACACACAAATACACATGAAGTGAAACAGCTGGGCGGTGGTGGCGCATGCCTTTAATCCCTGTACTTGGGAGGCAGAAGCAGGCAGATCTCTGAGTTAGAGGCCAGCTTGGTCTACAGAGTGAGTTCCAGGGCAGCCAGGGCTACACAGAGAAATCCTGTCTCAAAAAAACAAAAAAACGGGCTGGAGAGATGGCTCAATGGTTAAGAGCACTGACTGCTCTTCCAGAGGTCCTGAGTTCAAATCCCAGCAACCACATGGTGGCTCACAACCATCTGTACTGAGATCTGATGCCCTCTTCTGATGTGTCTGAAGACAGCTACAATGTACTTATATACATAAAATAAATAAATCTTTAAAAAAAAAAACCAAAAAAAACCAAAAAAACAAAAACAAACAAACAAACAAACAAAAAGAAGTGAAACAAGTTTTTGGAAGCCACAAATGTTGTTTTCTGTTTTCTTTGTCAGTAGCAAAATGAAAAGTTAGAAGGAAGGTAAAAAATTACTTAAAGAATCGTGAAAGTGCATTGAAAGCTTTAGCTTTTATACAAGGTCTGATTTGTTTTTTTGTAGATTCCTCCCAGTAGTGGGATTTAGCATTCAAATTATCTCATGTGACTCTCATAAAATTTGAAGTCCTAGCCAAGCATTGATATACACAATAAAAAATACAAAACAAAAACCTGTTTTCCTTCAGGGGCAGTTGGAAGGCTAGCAATATATGTACACATACATGGCAGTTAAATCCAACTTCTGACAAATGTAAAGTTAAATTTTAATGACTTTTTATGGCTGGGTAATAAATTGTATGCAAATGAGACATGGTCGGAGACTTAGTTTATATTCCCTGTCAAAGAAGTGCTGATTGATGTTCTGGAAAGAAGCCATGGAGATCTGTCCTTGTCCTAACTCAGCCACAACTGGCCCTTAGCCACGTCAGTCAGCTTCCCTATCTGCAAAGTATGACGGCCTGCCTTAGGAGCTGTAACTAATATTTGTGTTGTGCCGTGTCTTCAAAGTTCTTTTCTGTGTGTGATTTCACTTAATTATTCAGATTCTACAGGTCAGAAGGATAGTTACTGTTGCGCTCATTATGGAGATGGAGATAGAAAGGCTCGTGAACATAAGACATGTAATTAGAGTTGTACAGACTGGAAATGGCAGAGGGAGGATTCAGACTTGGCTGTCTGGGCACAGTTCTGTGAGGTAGTCACCATTTCTACCATCTAAAATGTCTGGCCTAATAAGGTTACATTTAGTCACTGCTCAGTTATGGCCAGACTTTTAAAGGTGCCTTTTAACAGTTTTCAATAGGTACAACATGTTCTTTAGCCTGTGGGCCGAATGCTTTTATGGTTCCATTTCGGGAGGAGCCAATTAAGTACTCAGTTAATAGCCACACTTTATAGTTAAGGTAATTGAGAAGCCACATCACACCAGCTGCATTTTTTGCCACTCCAGTCGCTTTCCAGAATTCACATTGATTTCTGCCTCAATAGCTTCCAGAATCTCTGGGTCACTATAAAAATTCTTTCTCTCATTATTTGTTACTAATGTGTGAAGAGTTGTAACAGTAGCAACCAAATTCATAAAGTAGACTCTGGAGAATCTTTCACCAGTGTAATAAATCATGCTAGGGCTAGAAAAATGCCTCAGTGGGTAAAGTGTCCATCACTCAAGTGTGAGGACCAGAGTTCAATCCCCAGCGAGCCAGACATGATGATAAGTGTGTCTCAAATCCCAGCACTCTTATGAGGAGATGGGAAGCAGAGACAGGAGAATCCTTGGAAGCTGTTGGGCCAGCCAGGCGTTGTATAAAGCAAGAGAAGACAAAAACCAAAGAAGAAAAGATACAGTAACACACATAGTAGAAAGTAAGGAGATACTTGACCTCCTTACACACACTGGCCATGCAGATGCTTGGATTCTCTCACCATAGAGCACACATGAGCATGGCATACATATACACAGTAAAAAAAAAAAAAAAAAAAAAAAAAGGCAAAAAATGGTATGCCCACATACTTCCCACAGGAAGTCAATTCCAAACTTCGATAATTCCTCACAAGCCATTCTTTCTGCAGCTTTTGATTTTCACGTGAAGTGAGAATCTCTGTGTAATAGACCAATAACATTACAGATTTGGAAATAGGCCTAAGGAAACTTTACTGAAGCTCATGGATGTGCAAAGGAAGAGAAGATGTAGAGTCGGGGTTATTCTGGGGTGGCATCATTTAATCAGTAACAATTTAAAGGTCCTTTAAAAATTCTAATACACTCTTATAAAAAAATTTCCACAGACATACATACTACCAATGTACTAATACTAGAGAGACAGTATAAATTATCAAGAGGATTTGTCACTGTGTGGATCTTGATCTGATCTAATGTAGATGTTTCCAAATGTTTTGGAAGTATGTGTGAGAGCATAAGAAATCCTATCTGGAGAGCTGCCAAAGGTATTTCAAGTATCGACTTATCAAAAAATTGCTTTGTGCCTCTCCTATGAATTCAAGTCTGAAAGAGAGAAAGAAATAAGGGAGACTAGGATCAAGTCACAGTGAGGGATTAGGGTGTCTGAAATCTAGTCCCAGCACCTAAGAGGAGGTAGAGGCAGGAGGATAGAGCCATGGATTTGAGGCCAGACTGATATACATTGTGAGTTCTAAGAAAGCCAGTGAGACCCTGATTCAAACAAAACAAGAACAAACAACAAATGCTAAAATAAAAGAAAGAAAGAAAGAAACCACAAAATAGAGGATAGAAGATCATAATCATCAGTCTAACTTATCCAGAGACAGAGTCTTGGAAGGCAGGCCCCACATAATCTGGAGAAAAACAAGGCCTTCCTACTGTTTATTGACTACTGCTCTTAGGAATGGCCTAATTTGGTTTACTTCCTCTTTGGAATGAATCTGGTTCTGGGATCCAGTTGGTTTTCTTTTCTTTCTCCTGTGGACATACACGGTCATCTAGTGACAGCAGAGAGAACTGCAACTACCCTCCAGCTATTGAGGAAGCTTGTCTCCGTCACCTGTCATTTTGGATCTGCAATGAAAGGAGTTAGGTTGGCATCATCCACCATGACAGAGACCACCTTAATACTGCCATCTGTAAGCCTGTTTCCTATGCACTCCACCCACCAAAGACCACCTTATCAGGCCACTTTGTAAAATTGTCTCCTTGTGTCCCTCTCCCCTGAGAGAATATTTTAAAATCCTGCCTTATAAGATTGTCTCTTACAATGTTACAGAGAGCAACTTAACAACACACCTTGTAACACTGTCTTCTTGTGGATCATTGATACTACCTCAAAAGCTAGATTTGGAATACCTTCTGCTTGTGCATAGCCCCCAACAGAGACCACCTCTTTTTTTCATTTAAAATCTTTATTTTAAATTAAATTAAATTTAAATTTTTTATTTTAAATTCTTTTTATAACTTTTTGAGAATTGTGTACATGAGCATTGAGTCTCTGTCCACTCAATGCCTTTCCTCATCCCTTAAACTGCTCCATTGTCTACCCCCAGCTAATTCATGGCCTCTTCTTTATTATTTCATTTATTTATTTTTGATTAGAAATTTCTTTATTTACATGTCATATGATATCCCCTTTCCCAGTTTCTTCTTTATTATTTTTACACGTACAGATGTATGTATAATACATATGTGCATACATGTATATGCATCCTCTGAGGGCATTCAGCATTGCTTATATGTACAAGTATCCTGAGCTGACTGCTTGGGATTGCACATCCTATTCAGGGGCTAGTTCCTAGAGGAAAGTGATTCTCTCTTTCAGCAACTATTGATCATTGTAGCTCTTCATCTAGGGATGTGTCCATATGGAATGTCCTCTGTCTACATTGGCATGTCAGATGTTGTCTTTTTTTGTTTGTTTGTTTTGTTTTTCAAGACAGGGTTTCTCTGTGTAGCCCTGGCTAGTCCTGGAACTCACTTTGTAGACCAGGCTGGCCTCGAACTCAGAAATCCACCTGCCTCTGTCTCCCAAGTGCTGGGATTAAAGGCATTCGCTACCATTGCCCGGCTTGTCTTTAGCCAGTCTTGTTCACGCAATCATTTGTGGATGCATTTTCCCTGTCATGCTTAGGGGATTCTATCTGGTAACAAGTGTCCTGGACCATGACTCTTACAGTCTTTCTGCCCCTTCTATGAATTTTCTTGAGCCTTGGGTGTAGGGGTTGTTTTGAATATGCATCAGTTGGGGTTGGGCACCCACAGAACTGTAATCTCTGTGTTTTGACCAGTGTGGGTCTCCGTCATAGTCGCCGTCTGTTACATAAAGAAGCTTCTTTGATGAAGTACGAGAGCAACTCTTATCTGTAGGCACACGGAAGAACTTAGGATAGAGTTAGAAATGATATTGGTTTAGGAAAAAGGCAGGAGTTGGAACTCCACTTGGTTCTATGAGCTCTCTGGCCATGGGTTACTGGTTGGCTAGGATTACAGTACTAGAAATGGATTTCTGCCCATTGAGTGGTCCTTAAATCAAATTAGACAGCTGCGGTTGCAAGATAAAAGTGACTATTGACCATTGGAGCTATCTTGCTTTGTTATGCCCGTGATTCTTGGGTTTTACAGCTGGATAGGACTGTAGATTGCTCCTCTCCCTGGGCAGCTTGCATAGCACGTTTGCTTATGTTCACAATAGTCCTCTGGAGGAGGCTCCCATCTCAGTTCCAGCTCAATTTCTCCAAGTCTGTTGTCTGAAGTGTGTAGTGAGGGGGCAGAGGGAATCCATCCTCCACCCAGCCTTCCAACCTCCAGCCCCGCTGGCCACCTCACACCAGAGGAATGGCAGGCCAGGTCTCCTCCTGCTCTGCCCCTGGGGGCCAGCTCACCTGTGCTCCCCGCACTAGGGCCAGCTCTACTGTGCTTGCCCAGAGAAGATGCAGGACACACTCTCCAGAGTGCTGGTGACAGGTCCAGCTCATCCACTGCAAGCTGACCACACGGCGTGGGCCCCTGGGTGACATACTCTGTGCTGCATGGACTGGCAGCAAGTGCGTGTCCATGGCCCACCTATGCTGTGGGCTGGAGGCAGGTCTATGGGTGGCATGTCCATCTTCCTCCTCCCAGGCTGCAGCTGCCTGAATTAGATTTGATTGGATTTGATTTGATTTTTATGAGTCCTAGGCATGAGACAGCTTTGGCCACCAAGCCAGGATGAACAAAGGACTGTCATCCACTCTGCCCCTGACTATTCACCATCACCAACAAGGTCTCTTTGTCCATTGCCAGGTGGGGTCATTCCTGATTTTAATGAGATTATTTTGAGGTTTTCTCCATTTATGGAGATGTTGGCTGTGTGTGTGGTTTGCCATGGATAGCCTCTATTGGTGTGTATTCCCTCTAGGGCTTTTATCTTGAAAACATGTTGGATTTTGCCAAGAGACTTTTCTGTATCTATTAAGATTATTGTATAATTTTTTGTCTTTAAGTCCTTTTGCGTACTTTATTATATTTATTGACTTATATATGTTGAGCATCCCTGCATGTGGGATAAAACCCCACCTGGTTGTAGTTGGTAATCTTTCTGATATATGTCTATATTTGGTTTGTAAGTATTTTATGAAGAAAAGTGCATCTGTTCATCAGGTACCACCCTGCGGTTTGCTTTTTGAGGTTATCTTTATGTGGATATTAAATTAATACTGCCTCTACAGAAGGAGTTTGAATGTGCTCCTTCCATTTATTTCCTTTTAAAAATGATTTTGCTGAGTGATGGTGGCTCAGGCCTTTAGTCTCAGCACTTGGGAGGCAGAAACAGTTGGATCTCTGAGTTCCAGGCCAGCCTGGTCTACAGAGTGAGTTCCAGGACAGCCAAGGCTACACAGAGAAACCCTGTCTCAAACAAACAAATAAATAAAAAACCAAAAACCAAAATCAAAACCCAGTAAAACCAACAAACCAACACACCAACAAATAAAGAAGTTTAAGAAGTATTTGTTTTAGCTCTCCTTTGAAAATCTGGTAGATTCTACTGTCAGGCCATCTAGGGAAATCAGAAGGGTTTTTGTTTTGTTTTGTTTTTTTGTTTTTTTGTTTTTTTGAGACAGGGTTTCTCTGTATAGCCCTGGCTGTCCTGGAACTCACTCTGTAGACCAGGCTGGCTTCGAACTCAGAAATCCACCTGCCCCTGCCTCCCAAGTGCTAGGATTAAAGGCATGCGCCACCACCGCCCGGCAGAAGGGTTTTAATCAATGCTTCACACTCATTTGTTGTGGGTCCATTTGGGTTGTGGAACTCCTCTTGGTTTAGCCTTGATGGTTGGGATGAAGTTAGAAGTTATCCATTTCTCTTAGGTTTTCTAATTTAATGGAGTACAGACTTTATTCCCTCCCAGTGTTCTGCATTTCTTCTTGTCTGTTGTTTCCCTGTTGATCTCCAATTCTGTTCCTTTGTGTCCTCGCCCATTTTTAACTGTGCTAAGGATCTGTCAATATTGTTTAGCTTTGCAAAGAATCTGCTCTCAGATTCATTGATTATTTGTATAATTTTCTGTCTACTGTTTATTATCTGCTTTGATTGTTATTTCTTTTTTTAAAAAAGTTTATTTATTTATTATATGTAAGTACACTCTAGCTGTCTTCAGACACACCAGAAGAGGGCATCAGATCTCATTATGGATGGTTGTGAGCCACCGTGTGGTTTCTGGGATTTGAACTCAGGACCTTCAGAACAGCAATCAGTGCTCTTAACCGCTGAGCCATCTCTACAATCTCCTGACTGTTAGTTTCTTTCTTTCTTTCTTTCTTTCTTTTTTCTTTTTTTTTTTTTTTTTTACTATTTCTATTATTGTTGTTTCTGGATTTGGTTGTGGTTTACTCCTATTTTTTCCCAAATTTTTTCAGTTGTGTCATTGTACTGTATTTTTTTTTCAACTTGACACCTGCCAGTGTCATTTAGGAGAAGAAATCTAAATTGAGGAAATGCCCTCATCAGATGGACCCATAGACAAGCCTATGGGACATTTTCCTGATTAGTGATTGATGTGGGAGGGCCCAGCTCGCTGTGGGTAGTGCCAACTGTGGAAGATGGTCCTGGGTTGTATAAGAAAGCAGGCTGAAGATGCAATGAAGAGTTAGCCAACAAGCAGCACTCCTTCATTGTCTCTGCTTCATGTCCTGCCTCCAGGTTCCTGCCTTGAATTCCCGCCCTGACTTCCCTCGGTGAGGGACTGTTACCTCAAAGTGTAAACTGAAATCAACCCTTTCCTCCCAAGCTGCTTTTGCTCATGGTGTTTATCACAGCAACAGAAACCTGGCTAGAACAATCACTGAGTCACTAATTTGTGCTCTTTCTGAGTGTGTGTGTGTGTGTGTGTGTGTGTGTGTGTGTATGTGTAGTTATTTTTGAGACAGGATCTCCCTACATAGCCCTTGCTATCCTAGAACTTACTGCATAAACCAGGCTGACTTTGAACCACCCCCCCTCCCTCAAAAAAAATTGCACCTGCCCCTGCTTCTGCCTCCAAAGTGCTGGGATTAAAAGCATGCTCCACAATGCCTGCCTTCTTTCTGACTTTTTAATGTAGGTACTTAGAGCTATAAACTTCCTCCTTAAGACTCCTTTTAATGTGTCCCAAGGTGGTTTGCTGTGCTATATTTTCGTTTGCCTCTAGGAATTTCTCTCTGGCCCATTTATCATTCAATAATGTGTTATTTAATCTCCACAAATTCAGGGCCTTTGGGGGAAAGAGAGGTTGGATGGTATTTCAGAATCAGTTACTAGGAGCAGAGGAAAAAGAGTAGTTCCTGAGAGCAGGCTGCCGGGCCTGAGCCTTCCCCACATGCCTGCTTCTAGAGGTCACACGGAAGACTGGAGTGTCTGCCCAAATCACAGGTCCGCTGGATGACAAGACTGCCCAGCTGGGAAGAAAACCATGGAGAAGGTGGTTAGACACAAGGCGCGAGGCGTGTACTCCAGAGAGATGAGGCTGGTGTGCGGAGACCCAGCAGCGGGGGGGCACCATGAGAATCTAACCAGACAGACTTCCTCCATACTGACTAATTTAACCTACAACCCAAAGGCAACTCAGCCTCTGTTGGGGTGGCGCGGGATTTAAAGGTACAAGTGGAAAGTGCTCAGCATTTCCACCTCCAGATACCCAGACTCTTCTGGTCTGGTTTGAATGTGAAATGAGTCCCTGTCTCACAGAGCCCAGGCTCACAGTTTTGAGACAAGTGGTCCGCAGCCTTGCCATAGGGAGCAGGGGTGGGCCTTGAGACTTCCTAGCCAGGTCTCATTCCTGTTCAGGCTGTTTCCTGGGTGTGGATGCAATGTGACCACCCAGCCTCATTGCTCTGGCCGCCACACCTTCTCTGCCCGCTGCCACGGCTTTCCCAGCATGAACTATATGAGCTTGGAAAACTGTGAGTCAAAATAACTTTCTCCTTTAAGCTTTTTCGGGGTGTTTATTACAACCGAAGTAGAAAAAAAAAATCTCACTTTTTTTTCATTCTATGGTTTTACTTAAATCTTAAAATTTAGTGCAAAATCAATTATATATAATTCATTATATGAGTCTCAGAGTAACCCTAAAGAATAGGAATGAACAAAGTTTTGTTCATTTACTCAGGCTCAAATTGGTAAAGGTCAAGCATTTTGTAAGAACGATGACTTCACAAGTTTTCTGCTCCCAGTTTGGGGCTTTTATCACAGTCATACTTTCCACACGAGAGAACCTGGAAGTTTCTGGAAGTTTCTGTGCCTTCCTCAGCCCTTCCCCTCCCTATCTCAGGCCCTTGCAGATGTCCTGAATTCTTTTCTGGAAGAGGTGCTTTCCCCTCCCCCCCCCCCCCCCCCTTTTCTGAGGCGTGTAGCCTTTCATCCAGGGCTTGTGACGATTTTGTTTCTTGATGGAATAATTTGTGAGCTACTGATTTTTAAATTTGTATCAGGGCTGTGTGTGTGTGTGTGTGTGTGTGTGTGTCCGTCCTTCCACTGTGTGGGTTCTGGGGAGTGCCTTTAACCCAATGAGTCATCTCACCAGCCCAAGGCTGAGCAGTTTTTGGTTTTGTTTTGTTTTGTTTTTGTTGTTGTTTTGTTTTGTTTTTTGTTTTTCGAGACAGGGTTTCTCTGTATAGCCTTGGCTGTCCTAGAGCTCACTTTGTAGACCAAGCTGGCCTCGAACTCAGAAATCCACTGCCTCTGTCTCCCAAGTGCTGGGATACAAGGTGTGCACCACCACCGCCCGGTGGCTGAGCAGTTTTTAAAGCCCTGATTCTCATTAGTCAGTACAGCCTCTAATGGCAGCTGCATGCTCTCCTTCTTGGAATGTTGTTTTACTCCCTCTAGCTTGATTCCCCTCTGATCCCTGGCCACGTTCTGTACCACTCTGCATTGGGCATATCTGAATGTTGCATTCTTCCCCTTTCTTCTGGAAAGACCTTTGTTTATTCTAACTGGAGCTTATTTCTTTTCCTTATCTTGGATCTTGTTGCCTGTTAGGAAAAGTCCTTACAAAATATTCTGGGGCTGAACTGGTAAAATGGGTGCTCATGGGAAAATGCTCAAAGAACATAGAATGTTCTAGGGTTTTTTTTTTTTGTTTTTGTTTTTTGTTTTTGTTTGTTTTTTTGGTTGTTGTTGTTTTGTTCTTTTTAAAACTATGTTTATTTCTTACACTACTTGGGGAAAAACAAAAACAATTGTAGATTAAATCTCTTAACAAGTAGTTCAACTGGACTGTCTAAATGCTCAGTGTGGAACAGAATTTCGTTTCATAGGCCATGGTTTAAACTAGGTTAGACAATATAAGCCTAGTCATGGAAGACTTATAGCTAAATAGAGATTTTCACCACAAAGAATTTGTTGTAGAGGGATTTATCCAGTACACACAGAACTCTTCCGGCTAATGCCAGGCTGTTTTGGGTTGAACAGGGAGAGTGGGAAAACACTGTGGACATAGTCTCCTGGCCAGGAGTCAAAGTAGAGAAAGCAAAATACAGGCAAAGTTCTGTGTGAAATGTGAATTACTCACAGGAGGAGAGGACTAACCAGTTTGTCTCATCCTGGGGGTGTATGTGTGTGAGGGAACCACTTCTGTTTTTTTTTTTTTTTTATTAGATATTTTCTTTATTTACATGTAAATTTCTCCTTTCCCCGTTTCCCCTCCAAAAAACAAACAAACAAACAAAAACAACAAGAACAAACTCCTCTTGCTTCCATCCCCCTGCCTGCCACCCCACCCTCTCCCACTTATTGGCCCTGGCATTCCCCTACACTGGGGCACAAAACCTTCACAAGGCCGAGGTCCATTCCTCCTATTAATGATCAAATTTACAATCCTCTACTATACACATGCTGCCAAAACAATCAGTCCCACCATCTATAGTCCTTGGTTGGTAGTTGGGTCCCTGGGAGCTCTGAGGGTATTAGTTAGTTCATATTGTTGTTCGTCCTAAGGGGCTGCAAATCCTTCAGCTCCATAAATCCTTTCTCTAACTCCTTCATTGGGGACCGTGTACTCAGTTCAATGAATACCTGACTAATACAAATGAAGCCTCTACATTTGTATTAGTCAGGTATTGTCAGAGCCTCTCAGGAGATAGCTATATTTAGGCTGGCTTGTCCTTCCTTCAGTCTCTGCTCCTAAGTTAATCTCTGCAATTCCTTCCGTGGGTATTTGGAGAGAACCATTTCTATGGGCTTTCCTTTTCTTTCTTTTTGTTTTTTCTTTTCCTTTTTCCTTTCTTTTTTTTTTTTAAAGATTTAGTTATTTATTTTATGTATGTGAGTACACTGTAGCTGTACAGATGGTTGTGAGTCATCATGTGGTTGTTAGGAATTGAACTCTGGCCCACTTGCTCTGGCCCTGCTGGCTCCAGCCCAAAGATTTTATTTATTATTATAAATAATAATAAATATACTCTACACTGTAAGTACACTGTAGCTGTCTTCAGACGCACCAGAAGAGGGTGTCAGAGATCTCATTATGGATGGTTGTGAGCCACCATGTGGTTGCTGGGATTTGAACTCAGGACCTTCGGAAGAGCAGTCAGTGCTCTTAACCACTGAGACATCTCTCCAGCCCAGGCTCTCCTTTTCTTCTCTTTAAAAGATTTATTTATTTTATTTTTATGTTTTTATATGTGTGGCTATATGTATATATATTCACCCCATGTGTGCACGTGTCGTCAGAGAGAGAAGAGGTTGTTGGATCCCCTAGAACTGGAGTTACAGGTGATGTGAGCTGCCTTTGGTGAGAATTGAACCCCGGCCCTCTACCACAGCTCACCGATCTTAACTTTGAGCCATCAAACTCCTAAGCCATTTCTTTTTGCAGTAACTGCTGCCTCTCCCCTGGAGAGCCCGGCCTGGCTTTCCCTGACACACTTTCAGATTTCAGAGGAAGCTTCCTCCAAGTAAACTCCCTCCTCTCAAGAAAGAAAAGAAAAACAAAAGGAACTTTGAGATGTCTGTTTTTGTTGTTGTTGTTGTTTTTGTTTTTAAAGAACTGGTCCAAAAAAAAAAATCAACGAACTTGAATTATGCTTTCAGAGCCAAGAGCTGGGAAAAGTCTGAGTCAGGGCCAATCTTTGCTCCTCTGGCGCCCCCTTGTGTATAGCAATGGAACTTTGCGGTGGTTTTTTGTTTGGCTTAAGGACAAGATCTCCAGACATAGCCTTGCTTGGGTAGCTTGTAACTAACTAACTAACTATGCAGACCTAGGTGCCACCTGCTTCTGCCTCCCAGCACTGGGATTAAAGGCCTGTTTCTGCCTCTATGCCTGGCTGAAGGCTGAAGTCCTGGACTGATTTCTTTCTTTCTTTTTCTTTTTCTTTTTTTTTTTTTTTTTTGCTTTTGGCTTTTGGAGACAGGGTTTCTCTGTGTAGCCCTAGCTAATCTAGAACTCAGAGATCCATCTGCCTCTGCCTCCTGAGTGCTGGGATTAAAGTGTGTGCCACCACGTACAGCTCTGAACTGAATTCTTTTAAGTCGTCTAGACTCCACTTTTGCAGTACCAAGGAGTCACCTTTCCTATTGGCTCCCTCTCAGGTCACTAACCACCTCCTTTTTTTTCTTTCTCTCTCTTTCTTTTTTTTTTTTTTTTTAAGATTTATTTATTTATTTATTTATTTATTTATATATGAGTACACTGTAGCTGTACAGATGGTTGTGAGCCTTCATGTGGTTGTTGGGAATTGAATTTTTAGGACCTCTGCTCGCTCAGGCCCAAAGATTTATTTATTATTATACATAAGTACACTGTAGCTGACTTCAGACACACCAGAAGAGGGCATTAGATCTCCTTACAGATGGTTGTGAGCCACCATGTGGTTGCTGGGATCTGAACCTTTGGAAGAGCAGTCAGTGCTCTTAACTGCTGAGCCATCTCACCAGCCCCTCCTTGTTGTTTCTAAAGCTGAACCCACATCTACAGGTTTCACATTTTTGAGCCTCTTAACTGTCGCATGATTTCCTAGCTAATTCAGTACGCTAATTAAAGCTGCGTAAGAAGTTTTAGTGCTGCTTGAAAAGCGGTAGCAACAGAGTTTTGCTTTTTATAAAGCTTATCATGTTTCTGTTTCAAATGTGTAATTTTTCTCCCTTTAAACTTTGGTCCAAACAATGACCCCGTTGTACTGGCACCACAGTACAATTTGAAAATGTTCTATTGGAAAAAGATATACTAAAGGGAATAATAAACAGCACCCAGGCCAGGATAAAGAAAGCTTCACTTTACTTTTTGGCAGTGTTACCACATTCCTTTCCCCCAGTCAGAAAAGTATCAGCTTTCCCCAGCATTTTTTAGGTGGAAGAAAAAAATTGGGGGATGGGGAAAGTTAAGACAGGGTTTCATATAACCCAGGTTTGCTTTAAACTTGATATGGAGCAGGCGATGCCCTTGAATTTTCTTGTTCTTCCTTCCATCCTCAAGTGCTAGGATTACAGGCAACAACCACTACACATGGCTAGAAAGTAAGTTTTCTTCCTTCCTTCCTTTCTTTCTTTCTTTTTTTTTTTTTTGTTTTTGTTTTTTGTTTTTTGTTTTTTTCAAGACAGGGTTTCTCTGTGTAGCCCTGGCTGTCCTGGAACTCACTCTGTAGACCAGGCTGGCCTCGAACTCAGAAATCCTCCTGTCTCTGCCTCCCAAGTGCTGGGACTAAAGGCGTGCCACCACCGCCCAGTGGAAAGTAAGCTTTCTAATTTAAGCTAATGAAAGAGCCTAAAGTTAAAAAAAAACACAGTAAACAAAAGTTTACTTAGGCATAAAAATATTAAATTATAAAGAAAATCTGTTTAAAATAATTTACGAGTTATTTTCTTTTTCTTTCTTTCTTTCTTTCTTTCTTCTTTTCTTTTTTTCTTCTTCTTTTTTTTTTTTTTTCATTTTTGAGACAGGGTTTCTCTGTATAGCTCTGGCTGTCCTGGAACTCACTTTGTAGACTCTGCCTCCCAAGTGCTGGGATTAAAGGCATGGGCCACCACCTCCCAGCTGTTTTAAATAATTTAAATATTGATAATTTTTTCAATAAATTAAAATTTATCTTTGCATAGCTACTCTGTCAGGCAAACCTTTTCTTTTGTTGAGGCATAGGTACAAGAAAAACGTCAAAATTTAAGAAAAACAATTTTCACTTATTACAGTGTTTCAGAGATAAGAGCTGGTACAAGGTATAAGAACTCTACAAAGAAGATAGTGGGTCAGGTCTGTAATCCCAGCACTTGGAGACCGGGACGGGGGAATGGCATAAATTCATCAGCCTTCTACTTGGGAGATTCTAGAAAATACAAGAATACTCATGCAGACACATTCACCGACATTTCACAGCTAATTGAATGATCTTCAAGATTCCAGAGAAGTCCGCTTTCCTCCTAGACTCGTGCGCCCCCAGGCGGCGTCTCCCGGAACTTCATCCTGCTCATCCTGCCCCGGCGCGAATAAAGATTTCTTATTCAAAACGCCGGAAGTGACTACGGCGGCCGGGAGGGTCAGCATGAAGTAGCCTCGTAGGGAGGCCGCGATGAGCGACATGGTGGAGAGGACGCTGACCGCACTGCCGGGGCTCTTCCTGCAGAACCAGCTGGGAGGACCTGCGGCCTCCAGAGCACCCTTCTTCTCCAGGCTGGGCGGCCTCATCCGTGGTGTCACTGCGCTCTCATCCAAGCACGTATGCGGCGGGGAAGGCAGGGCGGGATGGGGTGGGGCGGCGGGGCGGGAGACATCGGTCGGCTGGATGGACACAGCCCGGCGTCCGCCCCAAGCTTTGATTTGCTGCCTGCACCGACCTCAGGGAGGCCGGCTTTCGGATTTGGAAGCCCGAAGACCCTCTGTGTGTTTTTTCAGCGTTAAGCCGATGTAAATTTCATGGGGGTGCTTTGAGGATTACATGAGCTGTCAACCGAGTGAAGATAGCCAGTGCTAAGGCCTGAGCTATAGGCTCCTACGAAGTTTCTCTTCCCTCTTGAGTTTTAATTTAGTTCCTTCTATTTGGAAGCATCACGTACTCCGACAGACAACCCTCACTCCCACCCCTGACGGGGCTGTTAATCTTTGCAGAGCTTGAGGTTTAGTCTAGACCAAGGGGTTGGGCAAAGACGCTCTTTGAAAACTAGTAGTTACTATAGAAGTTATTAAGTTCCCACGGATTGTGTATGGTACTGACTCAAAGCCTCAGGGAGTGTATGTCATAAGAACATAATATCATGTCATGCTTTCTTCAGCAAATATCTATCAAGCACAACTATACGTTAAGTAATGAAAATAGCAAACACTTTTCTGTCTAAGAACTGATCATCCATTTTGGACTTAAGTAAGTAACTACAGTGCAATGTAAATGCCATCAGAGAGGAGAAAGAGAAACAAGATGCCTTTAAAGGTTTAAAACGTGCTTGTGTTCTGACTGTAAGCTGGTATGTGGCAATGCTGTATTGAACAGGGCTTGCTGCACATCCCATAATCATTATTCGTGCACTTAACATATCTTCGTGCTTTTCTGTTGCTAATTTGTATGAGAGGACAAGTAAGTATTTTGTGTGTACATGTATATAGTGAAAGTGTGTGTGTGTGTGTGTGTGTGTGTGTGCTGGTATGTGAGGATGCACAGAGCCATGGCACATGTATAGGCTTTAGAGAATAGCTTTGGGTCTTAGTCCTCGCCTTCCACCTTGGAGGTAAGATCTCTCTTGATGTTTGTTTGTTTCTGTGCTGTATACTCAGGCAAGCTGGCCAGGAAGCTTTGGGGGCGTTCTGTCTCTCCATAGGGATGCAGGGATCACAGGTACACCTCACCACACCTGGCTTTTTATATGGTGGCTTCTGATCCTTAGGCTTAGAAAGCAAGTGCTTTTACACATTGAGCCATCTGCCTCTGCCACCGCTCCTGAAAAATTTAAAGACTATATTTTTTTGGCTTAGTTTGAAACCACACAGACAGCCAGATGTGGTATTACTTCTGAGGTTTTGTTTTGTTTTATTTTTAGGTTTATTTTATTTCAAGTTATGTATTTGGCGGGGCATGTGTACATGAGTGTAGATGCACTCAGAGTCCAGGAGAGAGTGTGTGATCCCTTGGAGCTGGACTTTTAGGCAATTGTGAGCCACCAGAGTGGGTGCCAGGAACCACATTCTTTTCTTTGCTAGAGCAGTGTGTAGTCTCACCCGTGGCATTTCTGAAGCTCTCACTAGCAGTTTGTAATTAGATAGGGATGAGGAGGAAGAACAGAGGTTAGGAGGACTGTGTCTGTCTGATTTCCGTGTTCCATGAAG
The DNA here is from genome assembly GCA_019843815.1 of Montemys delectorum. Lineage (NCBI taxonomy): Eukaryota > Metazoa > Chordata > Mammalia > Rodentia > Muridae > Montemys > Montemys delectorum. Next base: position 20,276 of record JADRCD010200595.1, on the reverse strand, counting down.
ACTTTTTACTTTATTCCATGAACACTTTTTGCTTCAGGGGAGTTGTCACACTCACCCCAGATCCATACTTTTCTTTTTACTCTCTTTTCATTTAGACTCTTTGTTTTTGTTTTTTGAGACAAGGTCTTATCATGTAGCCCTGGTTGTCCTGGAGTTTCCTATACAGACCTGTCTGGCCTTGAACTCACATACACCCACCTGCCTTTACCTTCAGAGTGCTGAGACTACCATACCACCATGCCCAGCTGCTCTGAGTTGTTAAAGCTTACACGTATATATGTCCTCATCCCCATCTTCCCTCTCATTTTCTACTGCACACACAGCCCAGTGTGGTCAACTCTGACGCTTGCCTGCCTGTGCTGGACCTCAGTAAGCACTTAGGGTCCGACCACTGGCTAATACAATCCTATCTTTAAATCACACACAGAGTCACTGACATTAAGTGGCCAGTTAAGACCTGCTAGGGAGGGCTGTGTGGTGGGATTATGTGGGTTCCAGGGATTGAACTCAGGTCATCAGGCTTGGCAGCATGAACCTCCACCCACTGAGGCATCATCTCACTACCCTGGTTTTGAATCTTTTCCTTTTTTTGGTTGTTGTTTATGTTTTTTTTTTTTTTTTTTTTTTTTTCCTTTGAGTTTTGCCCTTTATTGTCTGTCGTCTCAGGCCTTGACTGCATACTTGCGCAGTGGGTACAACCGCTCCTTCCGCTGCTGCTTCTTGGTCTTCAGCTTCTCTTCCTGCTTGGTGAGCCGGCGGCGCATGGCTCTGGTCTTCTTGGGTCGCAGATCCAGGGGCTTGTACTTCTTGCCCTTGTAGAATTTCCTGAGGTTTTCTTTTTGAGTCTGGTTAATGACAGTGAGGACTCGGGCGATGGATTTTCGTACGACTCGTATCTTGGAGAGCTTGGACGCGGCGCCGCCTGTCACTTTGGCGACGCGAAGCTGGGACAATTCCACCTTCAGATCGTCCAGTTGTTTCAACAGCTCCTCCTTCTTGCCGCGCAGATCCCGAGCCTTAATCTTGGCCATCGCTGTGTTGTTCACGGCTAAGGCCGCCCGGTTCGAGAGAGAGAGAGAGAGAGAGAGAGAGAGAGAGAGAGAGAGAGAGAGAGAGAGCGCGTTGTTTATGTTTTTTAAAAACCAACCAACCAAACAAACAAACAAAAACCCAGGGTTTTTCTATGTAGCCCTGGCTGGCCTGAAACACAGACATCCACTTGCTTCTACTTCCCAAACACTGAGATAAAAAAGGTGAGCCACTACTGTTGGGCCCGTTTTGAAGTTTTTTTGTTTTTGTTTTTGTTTTTGTTTTTTTATTTTTTTTTTGGTTTTTCGAGACAGGGTTTCCTCTGTATAGCCCTGGCTATCCTGGAACTCACTCTGTAGACCAACTAGGCTGGCCTCAAACTCAGAAATCTGCCTGCCTCTGCCTCCCAAGTGCTGGGACTAAAGGCGTGCGCCACCACCGCCCAGCTGAAGTTTTTGTTTTTAAAGTAATTTATTTTTTATTTTATGCACATTGGTTTTTTTCCTACATGTATGTCTCTGAGAGGGTATCAGATCCCCTGGAACTGGAATTATAGACAGTTATGAGCTGTCATGTTGTGCTGAGAATTGAACCCGTGTCCTTTGGAAGAACAGCTAGTGCTCTTAACTGCTCAGCCACCTCTCCAACCCCTCATTCTGAAGTTTAAAAACCAAATGTCTGCCAGTCTTCACTAGCCAACTGAGTAAAATGAAGAGGGTCACTAGGCTAACCTGGAAATATTCTTTCCAGGGAGGGTTCTGTGGGTCAGGGAATGTAGCTTTAAGAATGATTTTAATTGAAATTACTCTAATTGTATTTTCCAGGAGGAAGAGAAACTAATCCAGCAGGAGCTGAGTAGTCTGAAGGCAACTGTTTCTGCTCCTACTACGACACTGGTACGTTTGCAGAGTCCAGCACACTTGCATTTGCAGCCTGGTTCCATATGGTGTGGTTTTTCACTCAGTGCTCACTCCGCTGCTCTCTGCCGGCCACGGTGAGGCTGTTTGCAAGCCTTCAGGTTAGGACCCAGGGACTTGTTGTAGTTTTCTTTTTTCCTTTTCTTTTCTTTTTCTTTAAAAAGATTTATTTATTTTATATGAGTACACTGTCTCTGTCTTCAGACACACCAGAGGATGGCATCAGAGCCCATTACAGATGGTTGTGAGCCACCATGTGGTTGCTGGGAATTGAATTTAGGACCTCTAGAAGAGCAGTCAGTGCTCTTAACCACTAAGACATCTCTTTAGCTCCTCTTGTAGCTTTTTTTTTTTTTTTTTTTCCGAGACAGGGTTTCTCTGTGTAGCCCTGTAGACCAGGCTGGCCTTGAACTCAGAAATCCTCCTGCCTCTGCCTCCCAAGTGCTGGGATCAAAGTGTGCCACCACTGCCTGGCCATAGTTTTTTTATTGACATGTACTGACTGTATCTTTATGTGGTACATTGTAACAATTCAACACAAAATGTACAATGTGTATGGCTGTTTAACATTTATTCTGTTTAAAACTTTCAGCTTGTGTGTAAGCCTGTGCTCGTGTGTGCATGTCATAGCATGTGTGTGGAAATGAGAAGACAAGTTGTGGGAGTTTGTTCTCTCCACTGCCAGTGTTTGTAGGATTGAATCGTGTCATCAGGCCTGGTGGCCTGATTCCTTTGTCCTGTAGCCTTTGACTCACTTAGTAGCCACCTTCTGACCTGACACTTTAGCTAATCAGCTGCAACGGACATTTGTTCATCAACTGTTTAGTGGGTGGTTTTAAAAAAATTATATCCATTTATTCTTATTCATTTAGTTTTGAGGCAGAGTCTTGTTGTATAGCCCTGGCTAGCTGAGAACTTGCTATGTAGATCAGGTGGGTTTTGAAGTCACAGAGATCCACTTGCCTCTGCCTCTGGAGTGCTGGGATCAAAGGTGTGTGCCCTGCACTCAGCCAACTGAGTCCTTTTATGTGTAAGTAAGTCGTTATGGAAATGTTTCTCCCTCTAGTGAATTTCAGGACGACAGTTTTGCATAAATACTTTGTCATAAGCACGAATGTGCAAAGTTCAAGAAAGGTAAACATTTCTTTTTGTTAGTCATAATATTCATGGGAATAAAACTTAAGTCTTGTGTCTTTGTATATGTATATATAGATAAGTATGTCTTTGTGCGTGCTTTGTGATAATAGAAATGTTAAACAAAAATGGTTTTTCTCTTTTTACTTTGTTAGGTTTTTATTTTCTATAATGCGTACCATTGAATTCAATTTTTATTGCTATAAGGCATAAATCTGGTGTTGGGTAAAACTGGTCACTGGATACTTAGAGTTTAGCAGGAGGATTACATAACTGTAGCCATCCAGGCAGTGGGTACACCGCATTGTCTGCATTTCTAAGGAGTTACAGAGCTGGGACAACGGGAAGGAAGCTCTAAAGCAAAGTACCTCATCAGGAATGCGATTTCTTCTCTAGATAAGGAAAATAATTTATGTAATAATTTTACTTAGATAAAACTCCAAGCTCATGATATCAATCCTGGGTTGAAACTTAATGGCATGAATTAACAATTTAATTCCTAATTTCTATAAAAGCCTTTGCAGAGGGACTCCCACTGTGGTTTAACTAAAAACAATTAGACACACACTAACAAATGTTAAAAACAAACTTAGTAGTCCTAATTAATATGTTAATAAAATTAACTTTCATTGCTTTAAACATAAATGATTTGAACTAAACTTCATATCCCTAATATTTTCATAAGGTTCATGTACACACATATACAAATATAGCTAAATAATATTGTCTTGCTTTAAAGTTTTGTTTTGTTTTGTTTTTGTGACAAGGTCTAATATAGCCCAGGCTGGCCTCTGATTGATAATGTAGCCTTGGATCCTCCTGCTTTGACATCCCAAGTACTGGGATTATAGGCACACACTATCATACCCCATTTGTTAAAATGGCTTGATGTTTCCTAAGCCTTTAGTTATCTAATAATCTGATAATAGTTAACTTTAATAAATACACACAGACACACACAGAGAAACAGAGAGAGAAAGAAAGAGGGAGAGAGAGAGACAGACAGACAGACACACACACATACACACACACACACACACACACACACACACACACACACACAGAGACAGGGTCTGACTGTGTACCTAAGCTGGCCTCCAGGTCATGGGGGCCCTCCTGCCTCTGCCAGCCGAGTGCTGGGGTTAAATGAATGTACACCATGCCCAGATATATTTTTAAGATTTTTTTTCTTTGAGACAGATCTGATATATCCTAGGGTAGCCTGGAACTTACTACTATATAACTGAGGATGACCTTGTACTTACCCTCTTGCCTCTATGTTCTTGTGCTGAGGTTACAGATAGTTGTTTATAGAACATTGAATTACATATATATATTTCTTTTTTATGATCCCAGGATTGAACACAGAACTGAATTGCAGTATCACTGCCATATTTTAATTTTAGATATTAAATAGTCTGAACTTTTCTGTCTTGAAACACATTATGTTTTTATTACTAATAAAATTTTGATATTTTGATAATTTCGATAATAAATATTGATAATGCAAATGTCATTCTGATAAAACATATTTATAGAACCTCTCAAAGAATTTTAGTTTGTAATGGCTACTGTGTACATGAAATTATGCCTCTAAGTTCACAATAATGTGAGTTATTTTAAAAAGAGGAAAAGAATACTTATGTAGCAGACGATTACATATCTGTAGTATAATAATGCTGAAGAGAAAGCATATGTTTAGTTTGAGATATGTTCTTTAGACTAGTCTCCAATCCTGGGCTCACACAGTCCTCTCATCAACCTCCTGGCTCGGTTCCTGAGTGCAGGAAAGATAGGAATACAGCTGGCTTGCAGATAAAAATATACTACTGACTTGTGGCAGTTTTTCCAGATGTTTTCATTTGATGAAACATATTCAAATTGATTTTTAATGCCAAATACAATCATCATGGATGACATTTTTGTCTGAGGACCACCTCTAGTCAAACTTATCTGTGACATAGAATTAGGAGTCGTGCTGGGTAGTTTATATTGTCATTATCAATAAAATATTTGAAATAGTTTTTTGACATGAATAGTGTTGGTAATTGTTAGAAGCAGCTTTTGTTTCTATATTCTGCTATCAGGCAGTTACTTTGAAATAGCTGCTTTAGTTCTTCATAGCCAGGGTGGGTGGCTCCCTTGTTAGCCAAGTGTGACCTACAGAAAAATGAAAGCTCTCTATTTGCTCACATAGTGATTGGTATTTCACTTTTCAGAAAATGATGAAGGAGTGTATGGTGCGACTCATATACTGTGAGATGCTTGGATACGATGCTTCTTTTGGTTATATACATGCAATCAAGCTGGCCCAACAAGGAAACCTCTTAGAAAAAAGAGTGGGTACGTACATGTTTAAGGCTTCTTTTCTACTGACTGTGTTTTTAAGGTTTTAGCCACCGTATAAAATGATGGCTGGTAGATAATATGTTTTTAGAGCTTTGCATTACATATTTTTTCTTTTGTAGTCTTGGGGACTACATACAGACCCTGACATGCTAAGGCTGCCAGGTCTACCACTGAGCTACACTCCAGCCCAAGTTTCCAACACTAGCACTGTGGGAACACAAAGCCTGTAGGTGAAGTCAGCTTTCCTGGATGTGCGTCATTTTGGAGTTACAGAGACTATTGAGAAGTGCTTGATTGTGTGATAGTGAGATGCCACATGCTTATGCCAAGCCCATGAGCTGTGCATACAGCTGAGTTTCTTGTGTGTGAATTATACTTTAGTAACTCTTGTTTTAAGAATCCTATCTAATCCCATTACTTTAATGGCAAGAGAAGACTAAGTCTTACTGTGTAGCCCAGACTGGCTTTAAACTTGCTATTCTCTTTCCCCTGCCTCTCAAGAGCTGGATTATTGACTTGCTTGGCTAAGAAATGATTCTTTGTAAAATAAAAACTGAAACACAGTAGAATAATTTAAACCATGCTGTTCTCACCTTCACAAGGCTAGCTATAGCTGTTAGAAGTGTTCAGGTTTTTTTTTCCTGCAGTAATCCTTAAGAGCATTTGGAACAATTCTTTCAAGACTTGAATGTTTCCAGTGGTTTCAGGTTGTATGAAAATCCCCAACAGAGTCACTGGGGCAGTGTCAGGATGGAGCATGCTCTTCATCCACTGAGAGTGATAATGTCATGCTCCTAGGAGTGAGCAGTCTTCATGGGTTGACTGACTCAGATGAGGGAGGAGGGGAGAAGATAGAGTTCCACTCCACCACAGATCCTCTTCTCACTCCTACATTAGTTATGGCCTTTTTCCAAAGCAGAATGTTCTGTGGCATCTTCCTGTCTGTATTCCAAATTAAATTTGAACTCTTCTGGGATCATTCTGTGACTCCCTCCATCTGGTACCTTGTGGTAGTATGCGTCTTTTCTTATTGTATATTAATTTTCCTCATATATTAATGCTTGGGCTTTCAGACTAATTCAAGCTTTTTATAATCCCGAGCTTTTTGTGTTATTAAATAAATCTTTAAAATTGATTTCTTTTAAAGCTTGTGTAACACTGGGATTTAATTCCAGTAGGCTTTCCTTGTTTTCAGACAGGACCTTCCTGTGGCTCTCAGACTGGCTCTGCAGGCGTTTTATTTCACAGCCACTGTGCTTAGTTGTCAAACTGTTCCTTAGAATTCCCTTCAGCGGGTGGCTCCTTGTTGTCGTTGTCGTTGTTGTTGATTTCTTCTTGCAGATAGTCTCATGTAGCCCAGGCTGGCCTCTGATTTATTGTATTCATGGGTGACCTTCCTGCCTTCACTTCCCAGATGCTGGGATCACACCACCACTCCTGGCTTAAGTGGACCTAGACTTTCGAGCCTTCTGGCGCCCACCCTGCTGAGAGTGTTCATATGTCTGCAACTTTTCTAATGATCGTCTTCGTTTAGCTTCCAGATGGCTGTATTTGGAGTGTTCTTCTTGTTTGGTTTGGTTTTGTTTCTTAGGTTGTTGAGGCTGTTGTTTGTTTTCTTTTCTTTTTGGGGCAGGGTCTCACTCTGTAGCCCCAGCTGGCCTTGAGCTCACAGGAATCCATCTGCTTCTGCCTCCAGAGTTCTGGGATTAAAGGCATGTGCCAACATGCCTGTCTGAAAAAAAATTGTTTTGCTGGGCGGTGGTGGCGCACGCCTTTAATCCGAGCACTTGGGAGGCAAAGGCAGGTGGATTTCTGAGGTCGAGGCCAGCCTGGTCTACAGAGTGAGTTCCAGGACAGCCAGGGCTACACAGAGAAACCTTGTCTCGAAAAACCTAAAAAAAAAAAAAAAAAAAAAGTTTTTTACATTATTGTTGAACATTATAGGAGAAGTGAAAAGCACTTCATCTTTTTTACTTGTTAAGGGAGGTATATTAGATATGAGTGAAATGTCTAAAATTCAGCCAAGGGCAGAGAAGTGACGTTAGACTCCAGATTCAAGTGAAAGTCTGATATTTCTGTGCTTTCTTCCATGTCTTTCTTTTCCTTTACTTTTTCATTTCTCTACCTTCACTATCTCTTTCCTTCCTTATATTTTTTCTACATTGAGGTATTTTTCTTTATTCCATTTGTATATTACTTTTTTAGTTGAAAAAAGAGTGATACCCTTTAAAACAATTTTAGTGTCTTTATTGTGTATTTGAGTGTGCACATGATACAACACACTTGCGGAGGTCAGACTCGGTCCTTTTCCTGCTAAGATGCACTTCTTCATGTTAGCTAATTTGTTAAGGACTCAGAAAACATATCCAAATGGTTGCCCATTGAATGCCATACACTGTAGTCACACATACAAGTGGATAACTTACATTGCTCCAGTTTGAGACTCTTTGCAATTGTAGGGGAGAGAATAGAAACAAACATAGAAGTTAATAGTTATAATGTTAAAATTACTTGCAAGTCCATGGTTTGTGTGTTGTTTCTATATGGTCAGGCCTAAGGGTATCAGTAGGAACTCTCAGTTTCCCTTATCTCTGTATCTGTGTGGAGAACACACACACACACACACACACACACACACACACACTCTCTCACACACTCACACACAGTATCATATCATATATATGTTTATATATGTGTGGAGAATTTTATACATTTATACATATATATATCTCAGGTCATGATTTTTATAGAACTTCTTTAAATATTGATGGCTAGACTTAGCTTTGGTCCAACAATATATATAAAATCTTTTTTTTTTTTTTTTTTTTTTGGCTTCCTTTGGCATAAGCATGGGGCTTCAGCCTGCTCTCTTTGTTACTTGGCTGATTTCTGTACTGTGCTGGCATAGGCAGGAAATCTAGAAAACGGTAGATAATTGAAAATCCTGGAGCTGGCCCTGGTGGTGCACGCCTTAATCCCAGCATGCAGGAGGCAGAGGCAGGCGGATCTCTGCGAGTTCAAGGGCAGCCTGCTCTACAGAGTGATACCAGGACAGTGAGGACTGTGTTACACAAACAAACAAACAAACAAAAAACAAACAATGGAAAGAAAAGAAAAGAAAGAGAAGAAAGTAAGAAGGAAAGAAAATACTAGGCAATTGGTAGTGTCTTAATTTGCTTTTTATTGCTGTGGTAAATCACTGACTATATTAGTTAGGGTTCTCTACATGATCCGAATTGATAGGATGAATATTTATGTTATTGGAGTGGCTTTCAGGCTGTGGCCCAGCTAACCCAACAGTGGCAGCCTCTTCCCAGAAAGGCCAAGAATCTGGTAGTTGTTCAACTCACAAGGCTGGAATGTCTTAACCAGCCTTCAGTCTGTGTTGGAATCCCAAAGAAATAGGTTCTAATACCATCCAAGGACTGCCTTAGCAGCAGGATTGATGAGCCCGCCAGTGAAGGTGAGGGCAAGCAGGCAAGAAGCCAAAGCTTTCTTCTCCAGTTTCCTTTTGTATAGGCTGCTACTGGGAGGTGTGGCCCAGATTTAGGGTGGGTCTTCTCATCCCCGATGCTCCAGTCAAGAAAATCCTTCACAGGTTTGTCCAGCTACTTGGGTTTTAGTTGATTACAGATATAGTCAGGTTGACAACAGAGATTAGCCATCATACCAATCAAAAGCAACACGGGGAGAAAAGGGTTTCTTTCAGCTTACAACTCTCAGGCCACAGACTGTCACTGAGGAACATCGGGGCAGGAACTCAAGGCAGGAGCTGAAGCAGAGAACACGCTGGAATGCTGTTCACTGGCTTGCTTACCCTGCTTTCTTACAGCACTCAGTACCACCTGCCCAGGGGTGCCAGTGCCCCGGAAGGCTGGGCCCCTCCACATCAGTTTTTAATTAAGAAAATGCACCAACAGGCTTGCTTAGAAACCCGTCTGATGGAGGCTTGCTCAGTTAGTCCTTCTTCCCAGACTCTAGACTCTGTCAAGTTGACAGAAAGGCTAACCAGTGTAGGCGATGTGATTACTTAGAATAGCTCTTGCTACATTTTGATTCTTAGACTTGCATGCTTTTTTTTTTTTCATTTTCAATTTTAGTTTTGTATCATTTATTGCTCTCTGCTTCGTAAGTAAGGATGCACTAGGACCTTCCCAGCTTCTGCCACCGTGTCTTATCTACCATAATGACCTGCCCGCAGATCACGAGCTCAAACAAACTCTTCTTCCTTCCTTTGTTTTTTTGTTTGTTTGTTTTGTGAGATGTGGTCTCACTATGTAGACCTGGCTGGCCTGGAACTTGCTGTATAGGCCAGGCTGGCGTTGAACTCACAGCTATCCACCTGCCTCTGCCTCCTGAGTGTTGGGATTAAAGGCGTGCATCACCACACCCGGCTTTAAATTGCTTTGTTAGATGCTTTGTCCCAAGCTCTAAGTAACATTTTTTGTTTGTTTTTTTTAAAAGACTTATTTATTTATTTTTATGTATGTGAATACACTGTCACTGTCTTCAGACACACCAGAAGAGGACTTTGGATCCCATTACGGATGGTTGTGAGCCACCATGTGGTTGCTGGGAATTGAACTCAGGACCTCGGGAAGAGCAGTCAGTACTCTTAACTGCTGAGCCATCTCTCCAGCCTTTTAAGTAACTTTTTTTTTTTTAAAGAGTTTATGTTATGTGTGAGTTTTGTTTGCATGTACCGGTGTGCTCTGTGTACATGCCTGGCGCTAGTAGAGGCGAGGGCTTTGTGTATGAGAGACTAGCACTCTGCCCACTCAGCTGCGTCCCTAGCCCAGTTCCTCATTCTTAGTCATATCAGACACACTCTGCACTCGTACTTGATTGCTCTATGTTACATCTGTTTGTTAAATTACAGAGTCTCTTTTTCTTTATTCTCTATCAAAACAAGCGTTTGTTGTAACAGAATTAAGGTTTCTTTAATATAACCTTTGAACTTGTTTATTGACTTGGGTGTGGGTGAGGTTTGCCTTAGCTGAACAGGTGAGGCCTCAGCTTAGCTCTGCTGTCAGTGCTCCCTGGCCTCCTCAGCTTTTCCCACCCTTGTAGGAATGACAGCTTTGCTCCTCTGTCATTGAAAAATTTGTAATCAGCTTTGCTGCTTCCATGGCCGTGAGACTGGACATTCCTGAATGGTTTCCCTTGGTGTGCACTAGATATGATGCATAGTTCCTGAGTAGTGTTAAGGATGACTAATAGTGTCTGAATTGAAAGGGCTACAAGGGGTGAGAAGAGAGAATGAGGTGAGAACTGGGTGATCAGGCACAGGGTAGACAGTACATGGGGACTGACTGTCTGGGTGTGAGTCCTGGTCCGCCATGTAACAGCAGTAGACTTTGGATGTTAACCTCTCTTTTGACCTCATCACTGTACTGGCATAGTAATCACACTTACAGTCTAGGGTTGTTTGGAGAATTCAGTGAGGCAAGGGTTATAGAGTTATTGACACATAGTACTAATATCATTGGCAATGTGAAAAGTGGCCAGAAATGCAATAAAGCATGTGAATTCCATGTTTATGGCATTTGTCATGATATCAATATATTCACTCCTCAGTCCTAAAGCATAATTTTTGAAATAGAAATGCTTTGTTAAGTTGGTGAGTACATTTAATGTGTTAGACAGTCTGTCTATCTCAACAACTGTTACTTCCTCAACACTGTCTATAGTTGAAAAAAAAATAAGCTATGAGCGACTTAACTGTATCAGGCTGGTCCAGAAAGCTCATACAGCACAGTGCCCGGATGCTCATCAGTGAGTCAGTGCTAACTTAATACCTAAGTTTCTTGATAACTGTATGTTAGCTCTAAGGTAGAGATTATTTTGATTGATAGTGCAGATTTGCACTGGAATGCTGACGTCCACAGGGCTTTAATTTGGTATATCTTATAGAATCTGTTACTTTGAATATGCAGGATAAAGGACACTGGAACTCTTCAGTAAAGTTTGTTAACCTTGTATTTTACACTTTGTTTTGAATATTACCTGTAACTGATATGTTTCACACTTAAAACTTGAAATATGGCTTTAATTTATTAGGAAAGGAATTTTGAGGAGTTGGGTAGTAATGAAAACTTTTCCTTTGTTTTTTTAATAGGTTATTTGGCTGTTTCTTTATTTCTACATGAGAGTCATGAACTTTTGCTTCTCCTTGTGAATACAGTGGTAAAGGTACCATATCATATTTCATGCTGCTTATTATGAAGTCTTATTTCTGCTGTCACAGGACATTTCTCTTTAGTCATAGTTACTTAAACTTAAAAGTATAGGTTTAATTACAAAATCTCCTTAAAAAGATATTTTTATTTTTGAAGGCTTATTTTTTTAGTTATATGTGTGAATGTGAGTGCAAATGCCTATGGATGTCAGAAGATGGCGTCAGATGCTTTGGCGCTGGAGTTGCAGCAGTTGTGAGCTGCTTGGCATAGGCACTGGGATTCCAACTTCAGTCCTCTGAAGGAACTACAAGTGCTCTAACCACTGAGCCACATCGCCAGCTGATTTGGAGTTAGTATATAGACCAAGCTGGCATCAGACCCACAGAGATCTGCCTACTGAGGGCTGGTATTAAAGGCATGAGCCACATGCCTGGCTGTTTATTTTTTGAGACAAGGTTTCCTGTATACAAAGGTTGTCTTTGAACTTCTGGTCCTCCTGGCTCCACCCCTCCTGAGTGATGAGATTGCAGTGTGGACCGTGGACCGTTACACTTGGGCTATGACACTGTGTCATAGACTAGGACTTCATGTGTGCTAGACAAGTACTCTACCAATTACATCCTCTGCTCTCTTTTATTTTTTTTAATGTGTGCATGCATGCGTGCAATGTAAGGACCTTTTCTGTTCTCTCTCTCCTCTGAACTTTCTTTTTGAGACAGGATCTCATGTATCTTAGACTAGCTTCAAACTCATTATGTAGCCAAACGTGGCACTGAACTCCTGATCCTCCTGCCTGTACCTCCCCAGTGCTAGGAATATAGGCGTGTGCTGCCTGGCTTATGACATTTTCACACATGTATATATCGTATGCTGAGCGTAAAAATGTTTATCAGTCTAAGAGTTTTCTAGCAGAGTCTTAAGGTTCTATGATGAATAGATTCATATCTATAAATAAGGGCACTTGAGTTTCTTCCTTTGTGTTTTTATCATCATTTTCTATTTTTGTCTTATTGTTTTGAGTTTTTCCACATTTAGTATAATACTGGCCGTAAGTTTGCCATATGTAGTCTTTACTATGTTCCTTCTATTAACAGTGTCTTTGAGACTGTTATCACAAAGAAATGTTGGACGTTGTCAGACCCTTTGTATTTAGATGATCCTGTGATTTCGGCCCTATGTCTATGTGATGTATTAGGTACCAGTTTGCGTATGTTGATCATCCTGCACCCCTGGAATGAAACCGACTTGATCATGGTGCAGGATCTTTTGATTTGTTCTTGAATTTGATGTGTTAAGTTTTGCTTGTTTGTTTGTTTGTTTTTAGGCAGGGTCTCACCATGTTTCCTTGACTGTCCTGGTCACGGAGTTCTGCCTGCTTCTCCCTCCTGAGTGCTGGGATTAAAGATGTGCTCCACCATGCCTGGCAGTTTGCAAATGTTTTATTGAGATTTTTGGCATCCATGCTTGTCAGAGGAATTAGTCTTTAATTTCTTTTTGTGTCCTGACTAGGTTTCATGAAGAGTGTTTGATAGCACCCCTTCCTCTTCGTGTCTACAGAAGAACTTGAGAAAGTTTGCTTCTACTTAGTTGTTAAAGTTCTGGTAGAACTTATTTACTCTGTAAATCCTTTGGATTCGGGATGTTTTTTAATTGGGAGATTTTAGTTATCACTGCTTCAGTCCTATTGCTTGTTGTAGAGATACTTAAATTATGTTGTTTTGGTTTGATTTTTATAGGTCATATGGATCTGGAAATTTAGTTATTTTAGATTTACCAATTTAGTGAAATACAAGTTTTTTTAAACATTTATTTATTTTATTTATATGAATAACTCTTGCTGTCTTCAGATACACAAGAGGGCATTGGATCTCATTAAAGATGGTTGTGAGCCACCATGTGGGTACTGAGAATTGAAGTCAGGACTTCTGGAAGAGCAGTCAGCACTCTTAATCACTGAGCCATCTTTCCAGGATTAGGATGTTAACTCCTAATACAAGTTTTTAAAACATTCTGATGGTTTTCTGAATTTTGTTGATATCTGTTGAAATGTTTTTCTTTTTATCTCTAATTTTTTTTAATTTGGGCCTACCTTCTCTTAGGTTGTTTTGACTAAGGGTTGATCTCATTTATCTTTTCAAAAAACCAGATTTTTTTCTCTTCATTTTTGTTTTTATTAATTTCTGCTCTGATCTAATTTTTTTCCACCTACTGGTTTTAGATTTGGCTCATGTTTACCAAGGCCCTAAGGTATATCTTTATATTATTTATTTGTATTATCTCTGATTTAAAATTTATATTGAATTTATTTTGTGCCATGTGAAGGCTGGAGGACAGCTTTGGGGATTTGGTTCGTCCTTCCACTGTGGGTTCTGAGGATTGAACTAAGGTAGTCATGCTTGTGAGGTTGTGCCTTTACCAGCTGAGCAAAGTTGTTCCTTCTTCAGCTCTTCTGACTGATTTTGGTTTAAAGTCTATTTTGTCAGTTAGGAGGACGTTAACTCCTGCTTGTTCCTAATTCCATTTCCTTTGCTACCCTTCCCTTCCTTTCTCCCTAAGGCTAAGTTTGTCTTTGAATGTGAGGTGCATGCTATAGAAGCAACAGATAGATGCATGCTGGGTTTTAATACACTATGGTATTCTGTGTCTTTTGATTGGTGAATTGGGGTAATTGGTAATGCAGAGTTATTATTGTAAGGTGTATATTAATTCCTGCCATTTTGTTGATTTTGTAGTGTTGGGTGTTTTTTTGACCTTCATTTACTTAACTAGTGTTTTTGTGTGGTTTATTTTTCCTGGACTTCCTAAGTATGTTCATTTTTTAGTCTGAAGGATTTCTTCAAGTATGTTCTGGTATAGAATTGACTTTGGTGTTAGAGGTGTTAGACAGTGGTTTTTAATTTCTATAGTCTTTTTTCAAAGCTTTTTGTAATTTATGTGTTATTTGTAGGTAAAGTGGGTTTCATTTTGGCATCTTTGTTCCTGTGTAGAGTGTGGCTTGGCCATGCTCACTCTGATCCTCTCTTGCCCTCTGACTCCTGTAGGCCTCTTGGTCTCTCAGCTTTCCCCCTGCCATGTTCATGTCTTTTTCACTAGTGCTGTTTACAGCAGAGTAGGTAAAGCATATTGATAGAGCATGGGCCACTTACTGATGGCTACACTGCAGAAGAACATATCTATCTGGTAACTGCAAATACATCCTCAGGGAGGGCTCGAGTCCCATGGGATCTTTTCTCTTTAGGACTGGTTGTTGATGGCCCAATCTTGTGCAGATTTTGTGCAGGAAATCACAGCTACTAGGAGCTCAGGAGTACATAGCCATGTGATGGCTGGAAGTTAACATTCCAAACCCTTCCCAACTTCTCTTTGGCTCTTACGTTCTTTCTGCCTCTTCCTCATGATGTTTTCTGAGCCTTGGAGGGTGATGTAAATGTTCCATATATGGCTTGGCATTAGCCAGTTTCTGTTGAGGATTTTTTTTTAACCTTCTTCAGTTTACATATACCCTGGCTGCATGTGGTTGCCTGGCACTTGCCTTTCAGAGCTTAAAATACAACTCTGAGTCCTATTGACTTAAAAAGTTTTTGTTGAAAACCTATTGTTATCGTAATGAACCTGCCCTTGTTACTTTTCTATTGTTGTGATAAAACATGACCAAGGCAACTTGTTTGGTTTTTTTCGAGACAGGGTTTTTCTGTGTAGCCCTGAGACCAAGGCAACTTGTAAAGAAAGCATAACTGGGTTTATGGTTTCAGAAGATTAGAGTCCATGATGGTAGAGCAAAGGCATGGTGCCAGGAACAGCTGGGAGCTCACATCTTGACCCACTACCAGGAGGCAGAAAGTGCACTGGGAATGGTATGGGCAAGTGCACTGGGAATGGTATGGGCTCTTGACACACCTCTTCCAACAAGACCACACCTTCTAATCCTTCCCCAACAGTTTCACCAAGTGGGGACTAAGCACTCTCATATCTGAGCTTGTGGAGGCCATTCTTATCCAAACCACCACAGAGCATTCAATACTTCTTCATATTTGGTGTTTGAGGTGTTGGATGCAATTGGGAGGTTCTTTTGTGGTCTAATCCATTTGGTATCCTAAATGTCTCCTATACTTGGATGGGCAATTCTTTTCCTTATATTTGGGAAATTTTCTGCTATAGTTGTATTGAATATATTTCTATGCCATTAACATGGAATTCTCCTCCTAATGACCATAGTTGATAGATTTTATTTTCTCATAGTATTCAATAGATAATGAATGTTATTTGTATTTATCATTTTGTATTTGTTGTACTCTGAATGTTTGAATTCTTCTACCCTTTCAGTCTTCAGGCCCTGGTATTCTGCCTCTCCCCCTTTATCTATCCATTCAGTGAAGCATACCACGAAACTTTTTATTTGACTTACTACATTTTGCATTTGAAGTATTTCAGTTTAGTGGTTTTTTTGGAATTCCACTTTTGTACTTTATGTTCTCTTGAGATTCAGTCACAGTTTTCGTTTGGTTTCTTCAAGGTTTTAAAAATATAATCATTCAATCGAGCAGTGGTGGCGCACACCTTTAATCTCAGCACTTGGGAGACAGAGGCAGGTGGATTTCTGAGTTCAAGGACAGCCTGGTCTACAGAGTGAGTTCCAGGACAGCCAGGGCTATACAGAGAAACCCTGTCTTAAAACACCCCCCAAAAAGAAAAAATACACACACACACACACACACACACACACACACACACACACACACACAAAATCATTCTTTTGAATTCTTTGCTTGGTGTTTCATTGAATCCACCATGTTTTTAGGACACTAATGTGAGCTTTGGAATTTTTGGAGAAGTTCTCTTATCTTTGCTCCTAATGTTTCTGGCATTTTGCAGTATCAGATTGGTGATGGGATTTCTGTTTTTAAAACTCCCTATTTAAGTTGAAACGCTTGCCATGTTCAAGAGAGACTAGACTACATAGTAGGGCTGAAGTATCATTTTTCCTCTGTGCTAGAGTCACTTCTCAGCTCTCATGGAAGAAGTCCATATGCAAAAACAGTTATTATCTCTGTCTGCTTGTAAAACAATGGGTAGGTTCACCATGAGTACACAGCAGTTGAAATCACATAGAAGACTGTGTAGACTGCGGTTACCAAGTAGTATTGGGGTTATAGAAAAAAGTAAAGGAGGGAGAAATAAATGGAAGTGGGAAGCGGTAGAAACAAGATTAGAGTCGGGATGGGCAGTGTTGACTAAATGTTGAATGAGAAGACAAGGGTAAAAGAAGGCAGTCAAGCATCTGAGAGTCTGAGACAGAGATGACACAAAGTATGTGCCAGCTTACATTCTTTAAGAAAGCCTAGGGAAAGGAAAGGACGGACAGAGTGAGAGTAGAGGTAGACTTGGCCTGCCTGAATTGACACTGGGTATTAAATCCACTGGAATGAAACTGCAGGTGGAGGGGGTGATTGAGACAGAGTCTGGATGCAATTCTCCCAGCTTGCTGATTCCAGTTTCAGCTCTTTCCATGTTTTCCCTTGGGCTCCCAGATGTGCGTCACACCTATGGGCAGTACTTCACGAGTCCATATGGGGACCACTGTGAGATGACTGAGGGAGTAAAATGCTTATCTTGCAAGCCTGATGACCTGAGTCTTATTCCTGGAGCCCACATAGGGCAGAGGGATAGAACTGACTCCACAGGTTGTCCTCTGCCCTCTACACACAGCCGTGGCACACACCTACTCCCCAAAGAACACAGTACACACACAATTCTAAAAAGGAGTCATTTAAAAAAAAAAAAAAGGTCCAGTTTTGATAGTTAACCATACTTCTTGGCTGTCTTTTCCAATGTCTAGGTCAGCTCTTGAAACCTGTGTCTAAGTTCCTCTGTGGACTTTAGTTCTAGTCAGGTTTTCATTTGGCTGAACACTGAATGAATACAGTTCAAAGTTTAACTCTGCAGTGTGGAGTTATTTATTCTGCTGGCCAGATTTAGCATCTACTCCTATAACACTTGCTCTGAGTTCATTGATAGTGTGAGTTCCCAGCACCCCTCCTTCCTCTACCTTTGCCCCATAAACCTTTTCTCTCCTGCCTCATCCCTTCTACCTAGCCCCTGCTCTAACATGTATGTTACTGAGAGTGCAGTTTGGATTTTCTGAGACGCTCTGTCTTCTAGTTCTGATCACTGTCATCCATTGGGTAGGAAGAGCTCCCCAGAACCACCAGTCCCTCCAGGACAGAATCCAGACTTTTCCTTGTTCTTTTTTGTAGGGTTTTTATTTTACTTTGCTGTTAAACTAGAGTTTGGGGCCATTGCCCACTTCTGAATGCTTTCCTCGGTTGATTCTTTGGAGGATCTAATAGAACATGCCTGTCATCTACCATCTTCTAAAAGCCTCAAGTCTTCCTGTCAGACTTTTGATATGTGAGAATGTGTGTGTAATTTTTTTCTGAATTTTAAGTCATACTATATACACACACACACAAAATACATACATATATAAAATGTGTGTGTGTTTATACATGAAAGTACATGCATGTGGAGACCATAGGTTGATATCTGGTTTTATCCTCAATTGCTCTCTACTTGAAAATAAATTTTATATTTGTTTATTTATTTATTATGTGTATCTCCTGGGGATTGAACTCGGGTCCTTAGGCTTGGTGACAAGTATTTTTACGTACTGAGTCATCTTGCTTGTCCCCTACCTTATTCTCAAGGTAAGATCTTTCACTGAGTATGGAGTTCATTAATTTGTCTAGGCTGGCTAGCCAGTGAACTTCAGGGATTCTCTGGTGTCTTCCTCCTAGAATAACAGACAAATGTGCCATCATGCATGGCTTTTACGGCATGGGTGCCCGAGATCAGACTTAGGTCCTCATGCTTGCACAGCAAACACTTTGCCCACCCAAGTGTTTGCTCCCCAACCCCTGGCCCGGCTCAACCACTTGTTTGATGTGCACATACACACATGCTATGGCATGCATGTGGAGGTCAAAGGACAACCTGTGAGAGTTGGTTCTTTCCTATGTTGCTGGGGCAGGCTCTCCTGCTTCTGTCCTGCTGCAGACTGTAGGCAGCTGGCTGTGAGCTTTTGGGCACTTCCATTTCAGTATCCCGGTTTACCACACTACTGGTGTAGATGCTTGCCACCTGTCTGGCTCTCTTTTGTGGGTTCTGGAGGGGCTTGTGTGGTAGACATTTTTTTTTTTAACCTGCTGAACTATCTTACCAGCCTTTCTTTTAAAATATATATTTAAAAGTTACATTAAATCACTTTATAGATCATATGCGTACATGAGTATGTATAAGCATATACTTTTTATTGTATAAATTCTAAAGCTCCATTTATATTAACTAGAAAAGTTCATAAGGTTGTTTTATTAGTCTGTAAAAGTTTAAGAGCTGTAAAAAAGGAGGCTCTTTTGGCCTGTAGCTCAAAGCAAATAAAACCAGTGGGGACATTTTGTAGGTTCGGAGGCAGGTGCGAATGTGTGAAGCTGGGGCATTACTCAGAAGCAGCACTACTGCTGTAGTGCTAGCTGGTCTTTCCTTGCTTTGACCTTGTGCAGACTGTCTTCTTTGCTCCCTTATGGCAGGACCTGCAGAGCACTAATCTGGTAGAAGTATGTATGGCACTTACTGTTGTCAGCCAGATTTTCCCTCGAGAAATGATTCCAGCTGTTCTTCCACTAATAGAAGATAAGCTCCAACATTCTAAGTAAGTACATTATTTTGACATAGATTAGATGTCTAGACTCTATAATTCAAAACAGATTCATTTGTCTATTTCATTTACTCTTCCGCAATTCCATACATCTGTGCAATGTACTCGATCATATCCACACCTGACTCCCTACACCATTCCCAACACATCCTCTTCACCTTCATGTCTCTTTTCCTTCTGTCTAATAACGACAACCCACTGAGTCCAGTTAGTGTTGCCCACATATGCATGAGTGTTGACCCATCTACCAAACATGAGCAACCAGAGAAAGATGACACCCATTTCCCCAACAGTCATCAACTGCCAGTAATTTCTCAACTAGGGCTAGAAGCTTTTGAATGTCCCTACTATTCGTGCTGGAATATTAACTGACTTCATTTTGTGCAGGTTTTGTCTAGGTAACTGTAGCTGCAGTGAGTTCATAAGGCCAGGACCATGTCATGTCCACAAGACAGTCTCTCCTGGTACTCCTGCCCATCTTCCAGCTCTTAAATGGTTTCCTCCCCTTTTTTCAAGATGTCCTCAGAGCTTTGAGGGAAAGTGTTGATAGTGTAGATGCCCCATTTAGGGCTAAGTACTCATCAGTTACTTTTTTCAGCACTTTGACCAATTATAAGTCTTTGCTTTAACCATTACCCCTCTGCCCCACTGCAAAAAAGATGTTTTGCTGAGGTCTAACTCTGCAATTCTCTGAGGAAGGCAGGAGGGTGGTGTCTGTTATTGCTGGGCAAAAGGTATTTACTTTTAGTAATCTATCTCTTTCTTTAACTCTTTGTTATTATTTACTTTTAGTAATCTATCTCTTTCTTTAACTCTTTGTTATTCTGTAGTCTATCCTGGGTACTTTTCTCTTGAGTTCAAGGACCCCTTGCTGGCCAGGCAAAAGGCTCAGAGTTCTTTGTGAGCCAGAGAGAAAAGAAAAGGAAGAAAAGAAGAATCTCGTTTGTGTGTGTGTGT
>JADRCD010200594.1:14338-30852 GCA_019843815.1 Montemys delectorum | reverse complement strand
GCCCCCCTTCCCCCCCCCACTTTAGTTTTTTTTTTTTTTTTTTAAAGGCTTCCTGGAGAGGGATTAGCCTTTTGTGTATTGTACAGTAGGGAGCTTTCGATTTAGCAATGGATGTCCTAATCCACAAAAGGTTCATCACGGCAGGTGTCCTGGAGCTTGGGTGGCCCTGGGCTGAGAAAGAGGTCCCCACAGCAGGTGTCCTGGAGCTCGGGTGGCCCTGGGCTGAGAAAGAGGTCCCCACAGCAGGTGTCCTGGAGCTCAGGTGGCCCTGGGCTGAGAAAGAGGTCCTAGTGGGAGCTGAGTACACAATCTGCCTGGAGATGGTCTCCTGACCCCAAAGGCCAGCTGAACTTTATACTACTTGAATCTACTTTAGTAGGATCTAAGATTAGATTACTTTAGAGAATCTAAGATTAATTCTTCCCTCAATAAAAATAGCCATGATAGGCATCACAACCCAGGAGAGAAAATTAAATCTGGCTTATGATAAGTTAAAGCTAATAAAAATACAAAGATTTTGTCATTGCTTTAACGTGTCCTCGCTCCCCTGTCCTCTTTCATTTTCGGAAATGAATTCCTATGAAGCAAATCTATAAAGGGGAGCCATGGCAGTGCAAACACCACAGAAAGACAGCAGCTTGACTAGTAGGCTCACCCCGGGGAGACAGGTGTGAAAACTCATTACAACTGGGACGGTTTTCTCTCTCTCCTCTCTCTTTTACACTTCCTAATAGAAAAAAAGCTGCATTCGCTTTGTTGGCACCCCCACGCTTCCATCAAATAGATAAATTAGAGAGATTTCTTCTTTCCCCCACATTTATTTTAATCTAAAAATGCTGTGACCCTTAGGGATTTGTTGTAGGTTTCTCAGAAGATTACATTTTGACAATCTCATTCTTAAAAACCACAGGTAGCAGGCATGCCTTTACTTGGACTTGTACATTGAGAAGGAGTGGGACTTGATTCAACACCTGTTCATGTCTGTAGATTCCGTACTCAAAATATTGCCAAAAATAAATGCGATAACAAACCACGACTTCATTTCAGATTTTAAGATAACATTGCAGACATGTGTGTGAGTTTAATGTTAATTAAATGGAAAAAACAATGAATTTGTAATTTCATTAGCGTTTATCAGTGTTATATTTTTCTTTCTCTAATATAATAGGTTAAAAATTCCTAGCCGGGCAGTGATGACACACGCCTTTAATCCCAGCACTTGGGAGGCAGAGGCAGGAGGATTTCTGAGTTCAAGGCCAGCCTGGTCTACAGAGTGAGTTCTAGGACAGCCAGGGCTACACAGAGAAACCCTGTCTCGAAAGACGAGAAGAAAAAAAAAATGTCTTTGAAGGCTGGAAAAATGGTGCAGCAGTTAAGAGTCCAGGTAATTCTTCCAGAGGAACCAGGTTCGATCCTGTCACCCACATGGTGGCTCACCCTGACACGGACTTGTCTTATGGACGGTCGAGAAACCCTGCTGCTAAGCTTTCTGTCTGACCTTACGCGACAGCCCTGAGCCCCTTTGTCAGCGGGGCTTCCTCTTCTCGGTGGAATCCTGGACCTCACTACCTGAGGACTGTCAGGTAGTCCTGAACCTGAGACTCCTGGAATGCCTCCCCAAGCTAATGAGGCTTCTCAGCAGCCTTAGCCTTCAGCCAATGACCTTTGCTCACCCTGGATATTCTCACCCCCCTTCCCCAAAACAATATAACCCTTGGTTCACCCCGAAAAAAGTGTGCGTATGTAAGCCCACCCCGAATGAAGGTATAGGCATCAGCTAAGATTGTCTCAGAGAGCCGCTTCATTAACGACTGTCAGAGAAGGCCTTCACCTCCGAAAGCCCCACCCCCGCCACACACTCATGCCCAGCCAGATGGGGATCCTGCCCATTCCAGGCTACGCTTCAGCCTTCCAGCCCAGTGTGCAGCAGCTTGGACACCCTGAAAGGGAGAAAGTAGGGGACTCGAAACCACAATGGACCTAGATTTTTGGATACAAAGCTAGAATTTTATTATATGTGTGTGTGGTGGTTTGAATGAGAATGGCCCTCATAGGCTCATGTGCTTGAATGCTTGGTGGCGGGTTAGTGGTACTGTTTGGGAGAAGTTTGGAGGTATAGCCTTGTAGAAGGAGGTGTGTCACTGGGGGGTGAGCTTTGAAGCTTCAGAAGCCCACACTAGTGTCAGTGTCTTCTCTGCACAGATGATACACACACACACACACACACACACACACACACACACACAGCTTTAGTCCTGGTGTGTTGCAGGAAAATGAACCTGCCAACTCTCTGGCTCCGCTGGGCCACAAGGCTCCTGTTGGGTGAACTCAACTCTTCTGAAAAGGAGTAACTAAAGCTTAGGACCTGTGCTGGCCAGGTAGAAGAATTATAAGCCTGAAAATCCAGCACAAGCTTGCCCACATAGGCCTGGGAATGAGCAAGCAAGCTGTTGAACATTCTGGGAACTAGCAGGCCAAAAAGAGATAGATAAGACATGTCTGGGTGGGCTCAGGCAAGCAGGGACCTGTCTGGGCAAGATGACCCAACTGAATGATGAGGTATGGTTGGAGGCCAGCCAGATGCCCTGCTGCCTCAATACCACCCTTAGTAATTTCCCTATGCTCTGATCTGCACGTATTCTAGCTGGATTTGAATTAGCCAATTATGTATTGCTATGCTAATTCCTTTGTTCCCCTAGACCTCCTTCCTATAAAAACCCCTAACCCCTGAGCCTCGAGGTCGATCCCTCTGTCTCCTGCGTGAGATATGGGTCCACCCGGAGCTCCGATATTAAAACTACCTCCTGTGTTTACATCAAGATGGTTTCTCGTGTTTCCTTGGGTGCACGTTCTCCTGGGACTTGAGCAAGGGTCTCCCTAAGGGGGTCTTTCACTTCCAGGGGGGCCACACCATCCCCCCAGTTCCTCTGCTACCATGCAATACCCCACGTACCCGACGGTCAGCCATCTCAACGCCCATTTACCCGGTAGAATCAAAACTCTTGAAGTTTATAATGAACCAATCAGATTTATGTATCAATACATTCTCAATTTGCAAGATGCCAATGAAATAATTTCAGAACCAATTGATAATGATAAAAGCTGCCCACCTAGATTAGACAAATTATCCCAATAGTCTAACCTTTATGATATCATAGCAACCTGTGACTGGTCATAGCCACACTGATTCCTGTTCGCTGCCATCTTTTTTTCCCTCTCTTCCGAGGCTCTCTGTCTCTGCAACTCTTAGCTCCGCCTCCCTTTTCCCTGTCCAATCATAGGCCTCCTCTGCACTTATGTAATTAGACAGGGAAAATACTTTAACTCTGGTGTCCCTTCACAGCAATAGAACAATTACAAAGACAGTGAACTATATTAAAATAGTTCACTTAGTGAACTATTTTAGTGTTGTGGTGTGGCGCATACACACATATAGACAAACACATGTGTAGTGAAAATTTTGGTTTCTTTAAAAAGTCAATTATGTGATGGGAGTACGTTTTGTTTTAATCCCAGGTGTGGGATGTAGGGCTGCTTCAGATTGTCCACAGCAGCTGACTATGATTTGTCTCATGCTCTGGAAGGGGCTTGATTCTGCCAGCTGCAGATAGTTTCCATTTAGAATTCTGGGGACTCTTGAGAAGGTGTACAAAGGCCACAGCGGACAGGCTGCTGCTGCTGGTTCCTGCTGGTTCCTGCTGGTTCCTGCTGCTGGTTCCTGCTGGTTCCTGCTGGTGGTTTGCTGTTTTGCTGCTTTTGCTGAATTGCTGGTAGAGACCATGAACACTGACTTTGCCCCTAGGGACTCCATGCCCCTAATCAGCAGGAAGTATTCTGAAGAGATCTGTGCTCCCTTTCCCCTTTAACCTTCTTTCTTCTCTACCTAGTTGTTTGGGGTTGGAAGGGATTAGGGTGGAGAAGGGTGGTGATAAAGTGGACAAAAAGTATGGTTATACATATGCACCCATAGACACACATATAGTTACACACACACACACACACACACACACATACACACACACATTTACATACACATATAGATAGATGATAGATAACAGTTTGAAACGTGAAACTAAAAATGACAGATGACTTTTGCCCTTTTCCTACATTCCCTAAGCTTTTTGTGCACCTGTTCAGAGTCTTTATGCTCACTTTATATAAAAGCTATAATGAAGGGGCTGGAGAAATGACTCTCTATGGTTAAGAGCACTGGCTGCTCTTCTAGAGGTCCTGAGTTCAATTCTCAACAACCACTTAGTGGCTTACAACCATCTATAATATGATCCGATGCCCTCTTCTGGCAGGCTGGTGTATGTGCAGACAGAGTACTCACAGTGGTAAGGGTTGCAAAAGCCTAAGAACATGCTAGAAACCCTGTTACGTACTTCAGAGTGGTGGCTTTTCTTCACATGTGAGCATAGAGTCCAGAATCGACAGGGTCAAAGGTCATATGGACTTTCCATTTGTAATTGTGCTCGATTTTGTCCAGTTCTTCCCAGATTGTGTACCAGTTTACATGACCCCTCACGAATGTGAGAGGGTGTGCTTTTCACAGGCTTTTTGATTAAAGTTTTGTCAAGCTGACAAGGAAGTAGGATCATGCCTTAATTTGCTGTTCTCATGAGTGAAATTAAACTTCATTTTTTTCTTTTCTTATTTTCTATTAAAAATTAAAATTAATCAGTTGGAAATGCTGCTTGTTTTGCTATGTAGGAATCTATCATTCCTAGGGCCACGAAGGAATTTGCTCTGTTTCCAGCCCTCTCAATCAACCTCAATTTCGTTTCTACCCTGCAGTTTAGTGTATAATTATTCAAATTAGCGATGAATCTCTTTGGCAACAAATTGAACCTCTGCAGAAAATGAACCAAGAGCCATAAAGAGAAAATAGAAGCTGAATTTTTAGCCTTTGAATCGATCTGGGCTTTTGAAAAACCAAACAAAAGACCAGAGCCTCTCCAAATTACTGATTTACACAACAATGTCCTCACAGCTGATGTTTTTCCAAAGTTAACTAACAGCTTGTAGCCCTTTTCTTCTAGCTCGAAAATAGATCATACGAACTGGATTCGTTCCTTAAATACATTTGTTTGGGCAGCCCCTTCCATCACTGAAGATTAATCCCCCATCTGTATAATAACTTAGATGATAAACATGCCCATTTTTCTGGGTAACAGACCAGATTCTCATGAGTGTCCCAGGCTGAGATCGACCGTCAGGATGCCTGCCAATGGTGGATGGCTAGCCCAATTCCCAATAGTAGTACTTTAGGCTCTATACTTTAAAGGTGAACAGTTGAAATACAGTTTCTGATGCATCTCCAATAAAGTTCATTCCCAAGCAGATATATGACTTCACAGTTGAGCTGTTTCACACCTGTGTTCTTTCTAGTGCCCTTTTCTCTGTCCAGATCTGACGTTTTCCATCTCTGAGTCTTACGGAGTGTCTTAGTAGGGTTTCTATTGCTGTGAAGAGACACCAGGACCAAGGCAAATCTTACAAAGAAAACATTTAATGAGGGCTGGCCTACAGTTTCAGAGGTTTAGTTCATTATCGTCTTGGTGGGAAGCATGGCAGATAGAGAAGCAGAGAGTTCTACATCTTGATTTGCAGGCAGCAGAAGGGGACCGGCACACTGGGTGTAGATTGAGCTTAGGAGACCTCGAAGCCCCACCCCTACACTTCCTCCAACAAGGCCACATCTCCCAATAGTGTCCCTATCATTCAAACTCATGAGTCTGTGAGAGCCATAGCTATTCAAACCACCACAGGAAGATTGTTCAAGACCATAGAAAACACAAATGCCAGAACTAGAATAATATTGAGAGCCACGATTTTGAGGCATGACCATTTGTCAGACTCTGTTATAAGAGCATTAAGGACATCATATCAGTAATTTTCCCAGCAACCCGTGCAATGTGATTTATAATTACTCCCTTTGAACAGATAAAAAAAGCAAAACTTCAGAGGTCAGATACCCAAGATCGTCCCGTGGAAGACAGGATTTATTTTATGTATGTGAGTACATTGCCACTGTCTGGTGTGTCTGTCAGATACACCAGGAAAGGGCATCAGATCCTATTACAGATGGCTGTGAGCCACCATGTGGTTGCTGGGAATTGAACTCAGAATCTCTGGAACAGCAGTCGGTGCTCTTAACCGCGGAGCCATCTCTCCAACCCTGCAGACAGGATTCTAACATCAAGTTATGTTGACTGTACTCCTCACACTACTCCTTGGGAAACTTCTGAGAAAATCTGATCCAAATACCTATGTTACTATTTATTCATTGATTAAAATTTTGTGACCTAGGAATCCACCTACGTAAAAGCTTCAAGAGGCTGGAGCTCTGATGGCTCAGGGGTTACCTGCAATGGTTGCTCTTCAGGAAGATGGAGGCTTGATCCCCAGTACTCATGGGGTGACTTACTGAAACTCCAGCCCCAGGGGGCTGATGTCTTCTTTTGGCTTCCAACAACTTCACCAAAGTGGTGCGCAGACGTATATGCCTGGAAAATACCCATACACATATGTGGGGCAGTAGGCTGTTCTGATAGCCAGAGTCCAGTAGAGCAGCCACCTCAGAACCCCTGAGACCCACTGAGCAAAGTAAATTTGTTCACAAGGGATGGTAGGAGTTCGGTAATAGCTCTGAGATCAATGGCTCAGATTTCAGCCCAAACCCCCAACAACGGCCATGGCTCAGATTTCAGCCCAAACCCCCAACAACAGCCACAGCAGAAGAGGTGTGTAATATTGGTCAAGCCCTCTTACATGCAAATAAAGATTCTCAGCCCAAACCAATGGGAGATAACTGCTGCCAAAATCTGAATGAACCCCAAAACTACATATATGTATGGTACCCAGGGAAGTAAAGCATGTAAAAGATCTACTCCGTGGTCTAAGCCTTCTGTTCTTAGAGCTGTAACCCTTGGGAAGAGATTTGCTCTCCCAAAACATGGCCTGAAGCTGCGCCGCACTCCTCACTGGCTAGTCGGCCTGTCCGCCCAGCCCGGCCCGACTCAGTACAGGGCAGCATGGAGAAACAAAGCGGTCTGGAAGACACGGCAGAGACGGGCCAGTCCATGCTTGCTCAATTCCCTTCACAAGGCCTCTTTCATCAAGCCAGGCCAGAGATCTCCATGGGAAACTTCCGGCAATAAGACCCACACACATAAAGTAATTTTTAAAAATCTTTAAAAACTTTAAAAAGGCTTAAAGCATGTCAGATCAGTGTTTTGCCACTGAGTTCCACCACAACCTCTGGGATCCATTTTTGGAAACAACATGCACCTGTTCTAAAAGAGAAAGGAACAACAGCCATGCACTAAACCTTAAGTGATTAGGAATTGATCCAATCAGACTAAGTTAAAAAAAAAATACAGTTATTTTATTAATAATATTTTAGTAAACCGGGTGATAGTGGCACATGCCTTTAATCCCAGCACTTGATCAAGGCAGAGGCAGATAGATCTCTCTGAGTTCAAGGCCAGCCTGGTCTACAGAGCTAGTTCCAGAACAGCCGGCACTACCCAGAGAAAGCCTGTCTCAAACAAAACAAAACAAAAAACAAACCAACCAATATTTTAGTAGATGTTCCATGCAAAATGGAGAAACTTTTTATACTAAGACATTTTTCATTGGTAGGCTAGGGAAACAGCTTGTTAATTCAGTAACGTGCTTGCCTCTTGAAGGACGGGAACTACATTCCTAGGACTCCTGTTTGAAAAAATGAAAAGCTACACATGGTGACAATCTATCACTTGTCATCCCAGTACTGTGGAAGTAGAGAGAAGTTGTAAGACTTTGGCGAGCCTTAACTTACTGGAACTCCCAGAGTGAACAACGCAGAGCTGGGGATTGATGCAAAAGCAAGAGGAATTTATTGTCCCAGCATGCTGGGGTCACCCTGCACACAAAGGAGAGAAAGAACGACCCCATGCAGCATGGTCAGTGAGTTTTTATACAGTTTTCAGAGCAGCAGCCATTAGGCACAATGTGATTGGCAGAGCAGTGTGACTTTTAAACTGATTGGTTTTTAGGAAATGAGGTGGCAAGGACTTCCCTTGTCTGTAGGTGGCTGTTGTAGCTATGTGCTCTGGGCCTCCCTGACCCACAGGTGGCCAATGGTTGGTTCCCCACCCCTCACCCCTGTGGTCTGAGGAATGTAATTACCCTTTCCCTTCCAGAGGGGAGGGGTCTGGTGGAATTTTCCAAAGTTCCTGAGCTGGCCTCTTCAAAGTGAACCCCTCGGGCTCCTTTCCTGGCTAGCTTAGCCTGCTTGTTAAGCTCAGGGCCAGTGAAAGATCTTGTGGCCAGTGAAAAACCTCCATTGCTGGCTCCTTAAAGAATGGCGCCCAGGGGCTGGCGAGATGGCTCAGTGGTTAAGAGCGTGGTTGCTCTTCCAGAGGTCTTGAGTTCCCAGCAGCCACATGGTGGCTCACAACCATCTATAATGTGATTTGATGCCCTCTTCTGGCACGCAGGTATACATGCCGATAGAGAATACACACACACACACACACACACACACACACATAATAAATTGATCTTTAAAAAAAAAAGAATGACACCCAACGTTGATGTCTGGCCTCTACTTGAGTGCATACAAACATGTATCTGCACGCATGTGAACAGAAACCAAAAAAAATCACTGTTTATATTAATTTCTAATTCAATGGAGTGTTATGTATTTTATCCGGAAATTCTACATCCATTAAAAGGAAGAGATCTGTTGTGCGTGTTGAAGGCCCATTACTTTTACTTTCCTTTTCAGCATCCATTTGAATCTTTTTTGTTCACCTATATCCTTGAAACCTTTCCCTAGACCTACCATAAAACCTAACACATGCCTATGGTTATACCAGTCTCTGCCAAATTGTAATAGGATTACCACAGTTTAATGGGTTTATTCCAGAAGAGAAAGTATGTGAAAAAGTTGGGTTATATTTATTATAATAAGTGTTAAAGACAAACAACCATTGCACACCAGGCACTACTATCAGAATTTTATATTAGTTAATGGATCAATTATCACAGCAATAACCTTGTAGATATGCATACCTGTTTCACACTGGGCAAAACCTAAACAAGCAAGATTAAGTGATTTGCTCAAAACAATGTATAAGCTGTTGGGTGTTACAATGTTTGATACGAGAGTCACTAACAGAATGCGATAGTTCAATTAAATGAGGAAAAATTACAAGCCATACTTCAAGTCTTCAATAGCTATATGTGACTGCTGGCATTGCAGATACCATGGTCCCATCACTGCTGATAGGACCAGATCCAGGAGTGTGTGGCTTATACCTTAAGCTGAGAGGGTTTGTTTTAGTTAGGTTTTTTTCGCTGTGAAGAGGATCATGACTAAAGCTAACTCTTATAAAAAAAAAAAATTAATTGGACTGGCTTACAGTTTCAGAGGTTTTAGTTCATTATCATCATGGTGTGAAGCATGGAAGCCTGTAGGCAGACACAGGGCTGATGAAGGAGCTGAGAGTTTTATATCTTGCAGGCAGCAGAAAGGGACCATATGCCATATTGGGGGGGAGCTTGAGTATATATAGGAGACCCCAAAGCCTGCCTCCATAGTGACACACTTCCTCCAAAAAGGCCATACCTGCTCTAACAAGGCCACATTTCCTAATTTGTGTCACTCCCTATGGCCACGCATTCAGACACATGAGTCTCTGGGGCCATTCCTATCCTCATCGTCACAGGGGTCCATGGTGGGTTTAATGCCTTGCTGTTGCTGTCTTGGAAGTCATAATAATTTGGGGATCAGAAGTGGAAGTGTAACCCTTTTGGTTGGTGTAATTCTTGTCTGGCATGCCAGAATCTCTGGTTCAGTCAGTCAGAAACTGGGTGTGGTGTTGTACTGGGGGTAGAAGGGGGAGGACTGGCTGCTTAAGGTCATCTTCAGCTTCGTGGCAAGTTCAAGGCCAGCCAGAATATGAGAGACTGTGAATTAGAAATAAAACAAAATCAAGTCTGAATAACTTTGGGATGTCGGGCCCTGTATTTTCATTTTGCACTGGTATCTTACATTAATGCAATAGGTCCTGAGGACAGAAAATTTTATAAGATAGCGACATTATGTGAAGAAAACATCATAATAAGCCATATTGAAATGAGTGAGTTAACTGTTCAGTGCATGGAGTGATAGTATTTTGTCTAGTCTCTCCTCCTATGAAAGGGGGAAAAAGAGTCACCCAAGGTTCATTTGCAATTCTGAGCTTCCTAGAGGATGCCCAGGGGGAGGTCATCAGCTGCTGTCCCATTCCATCACTGTGCTGCCCTGACCGAGACTGGCCCTAGGGCACCAGTTATCAACCTGTGGGTAGAGACCCCTTGTCTGTGTGTGTGTGTGTGTGTGTGTGTCTGTTGTGTGTGTGTGTGTGTGTGTCTGTTGTGTGTGTGTGTGTCTGTTGTGTGTGTGTGTGTGTGTGTCTGTGTGTGTGTGTGTATGTGTCTGTGTGTATGTGTGTCTGTTGTGTGTGTGTGTATGTGTCTGTGTGTGTGTCTGTGTGTGTGTGTGTAGGGTCCGAATATCAGATACCTTGCATATCAGACATTTACATTACAATCATAACAGCAGCAAAATTACAGTTATGAAGTAGCAACAAAAATAATTTTATGGTTGTGGCTCATCACAACATGAGGAACTGTATTAAAGGGTTGAGAACCATTATTTTTAGAGGAAAACCTTTATAAAATGGCTCTTAGAAAAAGCAAGACCTGCTAGGCGGTGGTGGCGCACGCCTTTAATCCCAGCACTTGGGAGGCAGAGACAGACAGATTTCTGAGTTTGAGGCCAGCCTGGTCTATATAGAGTGAGTTCCAGGACAGCCAAGGCTACACAGAGAAACCCTGTCTCGGAGACAGAGAAACCCTGTCTCGGAGAAGAAAAAAAAAAAACCACAAAAACAAAAAAACAAAAATAAGTAAATAAAACAAATAAATTAATTAATTAAAATAAAACACAGTAAAACAAACAAACGACATTGAAGATAGTATTTGAAACCAGCCTTCCTGTTGTGCAACTGCTTCCAGATAAAGTGTGGAGCAGAAAGGCATGGCTGCCCCACAAACAGCAACAACTCAAATTTGTTAACTCAAATATGTCACAGCTATGTAATTTCTTAAGCTTTCATCTTTCCACAAAATGAAGTTCACAGTTAGGAAAAACATATGTGTGATCTATGTTGTCTCCTATTTTTGTTTGTGTGTGTGATGTGCATACATGTTTATATGTGTGTATGTGAGAGAATTGTCAAGGCAACTTTGAGTTCAGGTTTCCATCTTTCTCAGTCTGACTGCTCTGTGGGTTGAACTCGGACCTCATGTGTGCTAGGGCCTGTTACAGCCCCAGCCCTATCTCCTGTCTTAGCATGTGATACCTATGCCAGTGTATTGAATAAACGTTAGCCATTATGCTGGCAACCACTTCTATAGAATTTGGAGATGGTGGCGAGGCTCACAGCCTGAAGATCCTCCTGAATTGTTTTCCTTGAGGTGTAGGGGTTAGAAACTATCATGTGTCTAAGAGTACAGGAGGTATTTCAGGCAGTGAATACTTTGTGACTTTATCTCAGGACTTATATTTATTGGGAAATAAATAATAGACCAGCAAAAACCATGTGCTTGAAAGGTCAAGTAACTACCATGGGTTAAATTACTACATGAGCCAAAACTATGATTGAAAGTAAGATTCTAAGCTGGGCAGTGGTGGCGCATGCCTTTAATCCCAGCACTTGGGAGGCAGAGGCAGGCGGATTTCTGAGTTCGAGGCCAGCCTGCTCTACAGAGTGAGTTCCAGGACAACCAGGGCTATACAGAAAAACCCTGTCTCAAAGAAAGAAAGAAAGGAAGGAAGGAAGGAAGGAAGGAAGGAAGGAAGGAAGGAAGGAAGAAAAAGAAAATAAGATTCTAGGGGGCTAGAGAGATGGTTCAGTGGTTAAGAGTACTGACTGCTCTTCCAGAGGTCCTGAGCTCAATTTTCAGCAACCACATGGTGGCTCACAATCATCTGTAATGGGATTTGATTGGTATGTCTGGAAACAGCTACAGTGTACTTATATTCATAAATTAAAAAAAAAATCTAGCCAGGCATTGGTGGCACACATCTTTAATTCTAGCACTCAG
The DNA here is from genome assembly GCA_019843815.1 of Montemys delectorum. Lineage (NCBI taxonomy): Eukaryota > Metazoa > Chordata > Mammalia > Rodentia > Muridae > Montemys > Montemys delectorum. The sequence continues at coordinate 18,708 of JADRCD010200594.1, read as the reverse complement.
GAGGCAGAGGCAGAGGCAGAGGCAGGAGGATCTCCGGGAGTTCAAGGCCAACCTGGTCTACAGAAAGAGTTCCGGTATAGCCAGGACCACAGAGAGAAACCCTGTCTCAAAAAATAACCACCACCACCACAACAACAAACAAACAAACAACAGAAAGGAAGAAAATAACAAAACAGAAAGGAAGAAAAAAACAGGAAGAAAGAAAATAAGATTTCAGCTACTTAACAGTAAAGCATTTGTAATTTCAGAAGTGCTTTGAGAGCATGAAGGTGCAGGTCGGGGTTAGTTGTTTATATCATAGGGTGGCCGAAAGCACATGGAAAGCAACGTGTGATTCACTAGTGCGTGCTTTCTGCAAAGTATGTCTCTCGTCAGGAGCTCATGCTTAATGTCATGCTTGAGACTCGCTGGAGTGTTGTCCTTCTGCACTGATGGGACTGAGTCTTACAGGGCTTGAAGCTGGAGTCAACACAATTCTCTTCCTCCATGAGTGAGAACTCCTGGAGAATCATTGTGCTGTGAAGACAGATTGACTGTTCAGAACTTCAGGGATGGGAAGAGTTGGAATGGTGCAGATCCAGGCATAATTACCTTGTCTCAGGCTAGCTTTGCCACCCCCGAATGACCACTCCTCACCGGCCTTTGTGTCAGAAGTAAAGTCCTCTGACTAATACATAAAACCCTTTGGAATCTTTCAACTCAGAAGACCACTAGCGTCCACCAACCCCTAAACTAAGAACATCATCAGACAGCATCTGAGGCCCAGAGGAGAAGATTCCCCCATCTTGCTGGGACTACCTTTCTAACGTACCCATCAATGCATTTTCACCACGCCTTGATTTCTGATTTCTCTGCTTCTGAAAAACTTCATGGAACTGCTTCCATGTAGAAACACAGACGCTGGAGTGACCTCGCTCCATGTTCCCAGGCCAGGATCATTCAAGTGTGACTCCAGAATAAACTGTCATCCCTTTGGAAATGAGAGCTGTATTTCTTCACCAACAACTCCTTAAGTTACTAATCCTGTGCTGTATATCATTGCTTCAACAAAAACGGGGGGGGGGGTGCGGGGGGGGTGGAGAGGGGTTTATGCTAGAATTATGTTTTATCATGATCATACTTTCCTGATGAGAATCTAAACCTATCCTTCTATGGATTGATTCTCATGTTCATTCATCCGTATGTCCACCAATTCTTAGGAAAACCCTGACCTTGGGCCGGGTCTGTGAAGCAAACAGGATAGGCTCCCCATCTTTAATTAGGTTACATTCTGGTGGGAAAAGTGTCATTAACTGTTGGTGTCTGTGTCAGAGGGATCAAGGCAGGGCAGCAGGGCAGTGAGTTAGGACCAGGAGAGTCTTCCCAAGGCCTTTCCAGACAAGATGACTGGGTCACCACTGTCCTCCCCACCCTCCCCAGGTCTACTGAAGACAACCACCAGCGCTGGCACAGAGAAGTACTCCAGAGAGCCCTGTAATAAATGGGGTATGTTGCAGCTGCCAGCGGCTACACACGAACCAGGTCTCTGCAAGAGGGGAAAGAGCCTAGGAAATAGAGGAACCAGATGGCGAGAGGAATAAGAAAAAAAAAAAAAATGGGATGAGCCATGGGCCATGGTTTCTCTGTGTAGCCTTGGCTGTCCTGGAACTCACTCTGTAGACCAGGCTGGCCTCGAACTCAGAAATCCACCTGGATATTACATGACAGTGTAACAGTGAAAAACATAGAGGCTGAGTGGAGATCTGAGAGAGCTGGAGTGCAGCTCAGTGACAGAATGCTTACTTAGCTGAGGGCTGGGATGTATGCAGATCAGTGACAGAGTGCTTACTTATGGTGAAAGTGGATCCTTGCGTGAATATCAAGAATGTAGTAAAAAGAGGAAAATAAAGGGTATTTATCTATTTTTGTTTAATTTCACACACATCAACATTACTTTCTGAAAATAATATGTTGAATACATAGAATGATAACGGATGGAACAATAGGTTCTGAGCCACGTGTGTGATAATCTCAAAGTGACAGTTACTAATTATACCCCATTCCTTACATAATTATACCCTGCTCTTGAAAACCTGAACTTTGCTGTGCAGTATCTTTTAACCTTCTGATGTGATTTAATCCAGAAAGAAATAGCTGCTCCTCTCCTATAGAATAACCATCTGAAGTGGAAGAAAAGGCCTTTGTGTGTGTATCCACATAATAGTTCATTTGTTAGTTATTTCTCCTTGTTAATTACTGGGATAATTTTCACAGAAGTCATAAGATTCCCTAATGCTCCATTTCTCTTTCCCTGGACCATTTGTTTTCCTTCCTCATAGTTTTTTTTCCTTTAGACACAATGATTATTACTGTAATTTCTTTAAAGCTATCTACACTGCATTTTTGACAAAAAGTGATGCCTTGGTCCATTGTCTTGTTTTCGTGGCCTGTGTATAAAAAGCATCTTCCGTTGATGGGCTGTTCATTTTAATGTTTTACTGTTACCATTGTCATAAAGTCATCGTGAAACAAACACATAGAAACAAAGATGGGGTACACATCAGTGGGATTTGGGATTTCTAACAATGTGGGGTCCTGTTACTATGTTTAGATTTACTTGAATTAGACACAAAAAGGTGAATTGCAAAAGAACTCAAGAGGCTATTGAACTTTGAGAAAAAGTTTTCTACCACAGCATATATTTGTTTTATAAAGGTTCTAATATGCTAAAATGCTAAAAGTCTGATTCCCTGTGATGGGGGTGGTGGTGGTGGTATGTTTACCTGTGTGCACGTAGGACCAAAGGATAATGTTTGTAATCGTCCACCTTTGTGCTCCACCTTCCTTTTGGAGACAGTCTCTCACTGAACCTAGAACTCACCAACTTGGCTAGACTGGCTGACAATTGAAACCCATGGATCCTCCTGTCTCCGTGTGTGTATGTGTGTGTGTGGGGGGGGGAGTGAAATCAGGGATATATGTCACTGCTTGGATTTTTCTGTGGGTGCTGAAGATCTGAACTCAGCCTCCCGCGCATGCATAGGAAGCTTAGCCACCGAGGCCTCTCCTTGTGTTTGTTAAAAGCACCCCACATTCTGACCATGTTTATCATCAGCAACTGGCTGCTTTGAAAGAGGGAACAGTAGCATCCCGTATCCCTACTCATCTATCTTCCTCCTCCCCGCTGGTTTCAAATGGTACCTTTTATTTTATCTTCATAATTCATATAATTTTCATCAGGCACAGCTGATGTATTAAGCAGTCCTCTATCTATACTGCTGCCATACTCAGTAATTTTTTATGGAAAGTAAACTACTCCCGAAATGTCCCTCTGTTCATCATCAACTCCTAACCCCAAATTACTACCACAGTGTTATCAGCGGCCAATTTACAGCCCATCCTCCATTTCTCTCATAAGCCCTCTGAAAAAGGTAAGTAGGAATGTACCCAGAGAGTGACAACTCTCATTTGCTGCTGTGGTCATCAGTACAGGGTAGGAAAGCTATGACCACTCATACTAAGAATATTGATTCTCTGATTTTTCTTAGCCTAGAATATTCTAGGATGATAGATACAGACAGTCAAACTCTGGTGGCTTTTGAGCGACTGACTGGCTTGAGTCGAACTCAAAAGCCAGAGATCCAGGGAAAGCAGCAAAGAATGATGGGCAAGCACTCTGCTTCCAACAGAGGAGCACACAGCAGAAGGGCCCGCCTGCCTCAGGACCCGTCAGCCTCAGGACCCGCCCGCCTCAGGACCCGCCCACCTCGGGGCCCAGCAGCCAGGCTGCTCATCTCCCTGCTTTTCGCACAAGCAAACAGAAAGCTTAATATTCTGAGCTAAACATCTGGCTTGACAGCAGGGAGCGTTCAGTTAATGGTGGTTCAGGGGGAATGCTGTGCTTGCAGCTGTTACTTCTTGATCAAATAATTGCTGTTTCAAATGGTAAATTATTATGTAGATTTGGACCCGAATGAAATCGTGGTGTCGTATCTCAGCTTGATTTAGTGGTATATAAATAGGTTCTGGGAAAGAAAGGTATAATGTTTTTAAAAAGTAAATGTAATCACTATAAATGGTGGATAGGCACTCTTTCCGAAGAGCCAAAGGGACAATGCCAGGGAGCTATCACACAACATCGAAGGACACGGGTCACATGGCAAACTGTGGCTGCTCATATTTTCTAATTTTTTTGTGTAAAGAAATCACACTCATAAGATGTGGTATTTGGAAAATTGCCTTGCTTACACAAGAAGCTCAGTTGCTACTGACAGGACCAAGATGAGCTATAGGAACATCTCTTCATGAGATGATTCCAAAGCCCTGGATAGATGGCAGGCTGTAACTTGTCTGTAGGGCCTGGAAAGGGAAGGAAGGAAGAAAGGAAAAAA
>JADRCD010200592.1:0-35219 GCA_019843815.1 Montemys delectorum | reverse complement strand
AGAGAGAGAGAGAGAGAGAGAGAGAGAGAGAGAGAGAGAGAGAGAGAGAAGCATACAGACTTGGAGAGACAGAGAGGCAGAAACAGAGAGAGACAGAGACAGAGAAAGAGATTGGGACAGAAGTAGAAGGAGCAAATAAAAACAATATGATTATATAGTCATCTAGGTACATTAAAATTCCTCATCCTGTTGAAAATCTTTGTCTAAAATTGACTTTTGGCAGAGGGAACTTTATAGAATGTAAATGTTGTGTTCTGGAAGTTAAATTGCAGGTCCTGAAGTTTGCCTTCTTTCTACAGATGGTAGGTAAATATTTCAAATGTAGAAAATGTATAAAAGAATGCTTCTTATACATGATCTTATACTTTAACATTTTCCCAGGGGCCTATACTTTCCACTGTGTTTGAGACAATTACTACCTGCCTTTGTTTGCAGTATTGCTGGGGGTGATTATTAAACACAGACCACTGAGCCATCATTAGCTCATTGGGAAAAGCAACATCAAAGACATAGAGAACAAATATCACGCCAACATTTGCATTACCCTATTCTATGATATACAGTGTGGTCCATTCATCAACAAAGAGTTATTCAGTACCTACTGTGTGTCAAGCACCATCCTGGGTTCCGGGGACATACCGGTGAATAAAGCAAAGCTCCTTCCTTCACAGAACTGATAGTTCAGAGAGAAAGAGCACCAATAAGTAGAAAATGGAACAAATAGACGAGTTACAGTGTGATCCAGGTGGGAACTGCAAAAAGAAAAAGGAAAGAGGAAAAGGGGATATAGGGGTAGGAGTGGCACTCAAGATGCTTAATATTAATGTGCCTGTATTATTTTACATTTTCTGTAAGTAAATCTTTTCTAATGTAATTCAAGCCATAGCAAAGCATCAAAGACTTGGAGTATGGCAATTGAAAATTCAGTAGATCATATGAATTCTTATTCACAGAAGATACAAAGAAACATAAAATTATAAAGTTTCTGCTAAGTAGCAGGTTTTTTTGTTGAACATTTTCTTTATTTACATTTCAAATGTTATCCCTTTTCCAGGTTTTCCCCCAGGAAACTCCCTATCCCATCCCTACCTCCCCTTGCTTCTATGAGGGTGTTGCCCCACCCACCTCCCCACTTCCACCTCCCCACCCTGGCATTCCCCTACACTGGAACATTGAACCTTCACCAAGAGCCTCTTCTCCCATTGATGCCCTACAAGGCCATCCTCTGCTATATATGTGGCTGGAGCCATGGGTCCCTCCATGTGTACTCTTTGGTTAGTGGTTTAGTCCCTGGGAGCTCTTGGGGGTCTGGTTGGTTGATATTGTTGTTCTTCTTATGGAGTTGCAAACCCCTTTCACCTCCTACAGTCCTTTCTCTAACTCCTCCATTGGGGACCCCGTACTTATAACAAAAGGAAGTCAAAGGGATACAAATTGGAAAGAAATATGTCAAAATATCACTATTTTCAGATGATATGATAGTATACTTAAGTGGCCCCAAAAATTCCACCAGAGAACTCTTAAACCTGATTAAAAACTTCAGCAAAGTAGCCAGATGTAAAATTAACTCAAACAAATCAGTAGCCCTCCTCTACTCAAATGATAAACAGGCTGAGAAAGAAATTAGAGAAATGACACCCTTGACAATAGTCACAAATAATATAAATACGTTAGTGTGACTCTAACCAAGCAAGTGAAAGATCTGTACAACAAGAACTTCAAGTCTCTGAAGAAATAAATCAAAGATCTCAGAAGATGGAAAGATCTCCCATGCTCATGGATTGGCAGGATTAATATAGTAAAAATGGCCATCTTGCCAAAAGCAATCTACAGATTCAATGTAATCCCTATCAAAATTCCAACTCAATTCTTCATAGAGTTAGAAAGGGCAATTCTCAAATTCATCTAGAATAACCAAAAACCTAGGATAGCAAAAAACTATTTTTAACAACCAAAGAACTTCTGGTGGAATCACCATCCCTGCCCTCAAGCTGTACTACAGAGCAATATTGATTAAAAAAAAAAAAAACAAAAACTGCATGGTATTGGTACAGAGTCAGACAGGTAGAACAATGGAATAGAATTGAAGAGCCAGAAATGAACCCACACACCTATGGTCACTTGATCTTTGACAAAGGAGCTAAAACCATCCAGTGGGGAAAAAAACAGCATTTTCAACAAATGGTGCTGGTTCAACTGGCGGTCAGCATATAGAAGAATGCAAATCGATCCATTCCTTATACAAAGCTTAAGTACAAGTGAATCTAGGACCTCCACATAAAGCCAGATACACTGAAACTAACAGAAGAGAAAGTGGGGAAGAGCCTCGAGCACATGGGCACAGGGGAAAACTTCCTAAACAGAACACCAATGGCTTAAGTAGCAGTTTTAATGAACATTTACAATAATCTCCCTGGGAGTCACTGCTGGACTCTGAGGAAACCACATTAAGATAACTGAAATCTTGATAAATATTCTTTATAGAGTGCACAGATAAAGTTATTTTTCTGTTTTACTCTGATACTGAGTAATGATACGCTGTGACACTCTTCAGATGGCAGCTCAGCTTTTACCTGAGGAGGTCGAGCAACCTGAGAAGTTTGGATTCCCAGCTAAACTATTCTTCATAATTTGCCTATCAAGATATACTTAAATAACTTACAAAAACAAGTGAAAAGCCTTATAAAAACAATAATTCACCAGGCAGTGGTGGCACATGCCTTTAATCTCAGCATCTGTGGGTCAGAGGCAGGTGGATTTCTGAGTTCGAGGCCAGCCTGGTCTACAGAGTGAGTTCCAGGACAGCCAGGGCTACACAGAGAAACTCTGTCTTGAAAAACCAAAAATAACAACAAAAAATCCATGGGCTTGTTACTCTCATATCTGGGTGACAATAACCCTGAGTCAGTACGCAGACACAGGTGCAGGTCATTGTAGAACAACTCCAAATGACTCTTCAGTTTGGCTCAAATAACTGTAAGATTGGAACCATCTTAGGACAGAGAAACCTCCTCAAAGAAAACAGCTGAGTCCCTTCATCCTCAAAGGTTTTCACTCATATAACTTTGCAAAATTTCTCTCAGCAAGGAAGACAAAGGGTAACAGCTATTAGACAGACACTCTTTATATAGGTGGTGTTAGCAGCTGCACCTGCCCTGTGTCTACAGCAGATTCTTTCACCTTGCCTTAGGAACCAAACACACTTGATTGTGCTCCATTGGATGCTTACAGGGATTGTCACAAAACATCTGTTGTCTTTACAACAAAGAAAAGCTAGACAGATATGTAAATGAATACTTGAGAAAGTGATCGGCAATGTTTTGTCAGGCCATCGAAGACTTTACTCAAGAATATCAAAATGGTGAACAAATTTCCTTGACCACATACCCAAGAGTGACACAGTCTTCCATCTTATGAGGATACACTACACATGAGTAGCACAGGGCTCCAACTCTGGGGTCAAACTTGTCTTATTGCTATAAAGCCTGTCATCAAATTTCCTGTGAAAACAATATGCTTACACTCTTTTGTCTTAGTTTTCTTCTCATCTTATACTTTTATACATTTTCTTTCTCTCTCTCTTTCTTTCTTTCTTTCTTTCTTTCTTTCTTTCTTTCTTCCTTCCTTCCTTCCTTTCTTTCTTTCTTTCTTTCTTTCTTTCTTTCTTTCTTTCTTTCTTTCTTTCTTTTTCTTTTTCTTTTTTTCTTTTCCTGGCATAGGGTTTCTCTGTGACCCTAGCTGTCCTGGAACTCACTCTGTAGAACAGGTTGACCTTGAACTCAGAGATCCACCTACCTCTGCCTCCTGAGTGCTGGGATTAAAGATATGGGTCACTATGCCCAGCATCATCTTTGCATTTTCAGTAAGTTTTTTATTTGTGTTAAGGAGTTGGTTTTAAGTCTTTAAGAGGCAAAAGGTTCTGAATTTTAATTGAATATTTAGGATTCCAGGACTATCAAAATATCCTTTTCCAATACATACTGTTACCGGATACTCAGTATGCTAGACACAGCTTAGAAGTATGAAGAAATTTAAAGTCAATGAAGAAAGAGGTAGCATTCAGGGCTTCAGGGAGAACAAAGATAATTGTGGATCAATTGTACCAGACAGTCCAAAAGCAACTTAAGACTTCAGTCAGTTCTTTAATTGTTTCTATGGCAGAGTTTGAAAGAGCATTTAGTTCAATGAATGATGTGTTAACACCTCGTTGAGATGCTCTGTTCATTAGTTGCATATCATCTTTGTCTTTTTATTAAGCTAGTTGGTCCACTGTTCCACATGCTTAAGCCTAAAGATGATGTCGAGAAATGGCTTGTAAGTGACAGATTGAAAGCCAGAAATTGTGGAGATGTACAGAGTGAAGCTCTCTAGCTCTCTTACTCCTTTTCTTTTCTTTGAAGAGTATGATCCATTCTTCCTCTTAAGCCTGAGCTCCTGGACTCCAAGACTCAAAACTATACAGTTTTCCAAGGTAATGAGAGTGAGTGAAACAAGATCATGCGAGCACTGTTAGGCAACTTCTTTGCCTTGCAGAAAATATTAATGCATCCCCATGAAAGCCCCATCCCTCCCAGACAGAAAACCATGTGTATCTCTCTGAGGAATTGTTAGAGGTCTCCAGAGTCAGCTGGTGTAACAAGTCACAAAGGAATACACATTGAGGCAGGAAGGACAAGAAACAAAGAACGCAGACATCATCTGCATTTGAAATAGATTTGTGGCTGCACCCATGGGTGTTCTTCCTGGACCATCTATGTGAACTCAGAAAGCTTATGGGCTGAGGAATGAGTTCGCCATCCTTATAATGACAGTGCCACTCACAGACCTCCCTGGTTTATTTCTCATACATTCTTTTCAGTCCCTTGTACGGTTTCATTTTCTTCAGAGGAAAATAGTCTGAGAAACTCACCATTGAATATTCTGACTTCTCCTTGTCCAAAATTTAAAAGAGACATCTCTCCGGGTACAGATAATCTTCTATCAAGTACATGCCCATTCTTTTTTTATGTTTGAGTTTTTAATATATTTTTTTCAGGTTTTTATACCTTTTCCCCCCAGCACTAGACCTGAAAACCTACATCATAGGACTCCATAGCTTGTGACTTCAAACAACAGGCATTCCAATTCAACTGATGATAAATAGCTCATGATTAAAATATCTCTTTTCTTTGTGCAATGAGCCAGCAAGATTCTTTGAGAGTATTTTAACCCCAGCACTAGCATGCTTCAGCCCTCTCCAGACTCCTCCTCAAGAGAGTACAAGAGCTGCCCCAGTCCTCTGGTGCTCTCTTTCAGCCATAACCTTGAACCATGCTTGGCCTTCTTCACTCTCTTCCAGGATCTACTCCCACAGTTACTATTTATTTTCTCTCCCATTTCTTTCCACTGAGAGGCACCATTTAGAACATTACCAAGTCAATTTTTTTTTTAGCTTAAATAGTTTCATTTGAAAGTCTATAGGATTTTGATGTGTTTGATTGGTGTGGTTAATTCTAGGCAGGGTCTCATTTTTTTTTTCTTTTTACAACTTGGGGAGTAGCTCTATCTCCTTGATGATAAGTTGCTCAGAGTAAAGGAAAGAAAGAGACTTTCAGTTATTGAATATTTAATTCTGGACAGCAGTTTAATCAGGACTGGGATTTGGGCAGTGGCTCCAGCCCCTCCCCCAACTCGGTACAGTTTCAGTTCTTAGTATCCTTAATTATCCCGCTGAGATGTTTTGGAAGCAACTGGTAGTAAATGAACTTGGCAAATCAGCTATTACCCAAGTAATGAAATACAAATACATATGTTTGACAATTCTGCGGGGAAATTTTTTAAGCCAGGATTCTCAATGGATTGTATTGGCCAAGAGAGGCAAAAACAGGTGTTGTTATCAAACCGTATCCACAAACAATTTGACAGGAGTTTTAAAATAATGCGCAGACTTTCTTGCCATGAATTCCAAACATGCCAATTAACCTATGGAGAATCCTGATTGTCAAATAATGAATCAATATACACCCCACAGGATGATGAAGAGAGGGCTCGCTGTGACGTAGGTTAAATATTCAAGGCTTTTTCCACAACACTATATCCAAGCATGCATATCAACTTCACATCTAACCTCAAACAAAGCAGAGATCAGCTCTACTGAGAAAATTGATTTTATTCAACAGTAAGGCAGGGGAAATTAGTAAATTCAATATTTGTAGAAAGAAAATAAGCGAAGCCAGCTCTTCCTGGGGGTCTGAGACTATTCTTTGTTTTGGTAATTATGCCTTTATATTTTAGGGCCCTTATTTACATTTTCAGAAGGGCTTGAAATAGTTCATGCACCAAGCATCCCCCTGAGCACCCAGGTTCTTCCGCGGTGCAACAATAAAGTTGTCCCTGGACCAATACAAATTGGAAATGAATCCTAACTTTATAGATGCTGCTGCCTTGCTTCCCTCATTGTTTGGAGCTGAATCACAAACTAATGATCTCCACTGCAGCCAAGTCCTTGGTGTGATAGCATCTCATTGTGGAGAAGCCCACATTTACATAATGTGTAGTCTAAAATACCTTTGAGTTCAAGGATAGAGCTATGGAAAATAATTTTATCCTGGTTTCTCTGCACCTGGATGGTAAACGCAGGCAGAAATACAGCAATGGGATGAATTTACTAATGTTTGCTATTGGATGGTAAGCCAGTCTAACGCTATGAAAGCCTTCAAAACCCCATAGGTCTCCATTTTGCCATTAGCCGCACCAGTTTAAACAGTCTGCTGCAAGAAATATTGACAGGTCAAGTACAGCTGGGAAGAGCACATGTCCCAGTGGCCTTTACACTGACAGTTTCTCCCACATTAAAGAGTTAACTAGCAGCCAACCAGCTCGAAGTGGGAGCTAATGAATGAAATGGAGATTGATATAGACTCTCTTTGGAGGTGCATCGATCTGTATCTTGTGAACTCAGCTTAGGAATTCTGCAAGCAGCATTGCCTGAGTAACCCTGGCATGGTGCCCATTAGCAAATAACTCTTTTAATGTTGGTCTTCAATTGATATATTTATTGTATTGCATATTATAGTGACCCTTCCCCACTCTGCCTTGACTTTGGTGGTTGTGATAAACAAACTAAAGGCGAAATCAGCAGCATAGCATTCATTTGGATCTGGGCAGTGTTGATGAAGTATTTAATTAGTTGCATTCTTCATTTGCATGTTGCCATACCAAAAAGGACTTCCTGGGAGCACTAAAACCTTTTCCTTCCCGGGCCAGCTAGCTATAATGGATCTGTTGAATGTGAATTTAGACCTTGGGACAGTCAGTACCTCTTATGATGTTATCCCCATGAAAGTAGGATTTAAAAAACTGGCTAGTCTTGCAGCCTCCAAAAGATACTGTGTTTGCTGCTGGTGACTAGGACAAGCAAGCAAAAGCTTGAAGAGCTTTTGAGGACCTGTCAATATTTCTTCCAGCAGACTGTTTAAACTGGTCCAGCTAATGGCAAAATGGAGACCTATGGGGGTTTGAGGGCTCTCGTCGCTTTAGAGTAGCTTACTGTCCAAGCTTGAAAAGCTAGGTGGAATTGTTCTAAGTTTTGGTCAAGTCCATATGAGTTGAAGCACGCCATGGTTAATCAGTCATGAGCAGACCCTTTTCCCTTAAAAAGAAGGAGGAGGAGGAGGAGGAAGAGGAGATAAGTAGTAATAGTAGTAGTAGTCGTCGTCGTCGTCGTCGTCGTTGTTGTTGTCATCGTCATCGTCGTCATCATCATTGTCTCCAATTCAGTTTTCAACAGAATCTCCCAAGAAGTTTATGTTTCAGGAGGCGTGGATTGGGATTAATATATAGATATTGATATTCAACAAAATAGTTTTGATAAAGGTAGTCATTAGGCTGTAACTTTTTAATGTATAGAAATAAAACATTACCAATAGGAGCTGGAGCGATGATGGCTCAGTGATTAAAAGCACATACTTGCAGAGGACCAAAGGCTCACAACTTCCTGTTACTCCAGTCCCAGGGGATCCAATATCTTCTTCAGGACTCAGAGGACAACTGCACTTACATATCCACACATATATAAACATAATTATTTTGTAATTTAAAAAGACATTAGAAACAAGCAAATTTATTCACAGGCAGGGGCCAAGGAGTTAACCTAACAGAGTTAGCCATCAGATGTATAGAAAATTCCAGGATTGACAGCATCTGCTTCCCTTCTTCTGTCTAGGTGAGTAGAGACTCATTGCTGGAGCAGTGCTCCCCTGCCACTGTGTCCACAGAGACTATGATGCCTTAAGGCTCCAAGTGCAGTTCCTTATGCACCAAAGTTTTCTCATACTGTTCCAGCCCTTCACCTCTACACTTCCCCAGTACCTCCTTACCTCTTAGGCATGCATGCAGAGAGGACATTTTATCCACTCAGTTTGAGGATACTTTATTATACTCAGTTGAAATTGTTGGTAATACATGAAACTTCCCCCTAAGTAATAGTTTCACTGAACCAGGTACCACTCTCTATAGGAAAGGGGCCTGGGTGCCTGAGATTGGGAGGTTTGTTTCCAAGCCAGAACTGAAACCCAATTCTCTTTCATCTAATTCTTATAGGTCAAGAGCAAGGAGGTATGGGAAAATGTAAGGGTATATGCCTTGTTGATTTCATCATGGATTTATTTGAAAGAAATACTGGACCAACTGTGTCTCTATTGCTAAGAGATGGAAAAAAACACTCAGATTTATTTGTTAGCAAGGAAAAACAATACAATCTGCAGTTTACTTTTAGAGCTAGAGTGGTTGCCAGAGAAATCTAAAGGTGCTTGCAGTTTCAAAGCAACTGATTTCTTCCTGTAAGTCCAAACAAGATGTATTAAACCTTTGAGGATACCTTACACTTTCCTAGGCACTGATGCTACTACTGCAGCTAAAATGCCTGGTGTGTTAGAGTGGTAACAGTATGCATAGTAAATGTACACAATGCACACACTATTTATGGCCGTCCAGGAGGCCATTAAGGCCAACAAGGGTTTACAGGGAAATGACACAGTAGGTTGACCAGTATGTCTGGAGATTGTGAATCCTGTGAGGATGCGATGGAGGGTAGGATTGTAACCATGTTAGCTGCTCAGAGTGACACAAAAATCCTCTGATAGAAACATAGATGGTGGGCTTAGCAGGTGAGGTTGGAAATAGTAAGGGCATTACCATAATCCCTGTTTGGGGGAGAGAGTGAGGCATCTTGGCAGTGACAGAGACTCGGGGACAACATGGGAATCAGAATTAATAAACCAGTAGTTCCATCCATGAGAATTTTGAAATTTTGAACATTGGGTGGTAGTGAGATGAGCAGTGCTTTTCTCCAAGTGAGTGCAGAAGGAAGAGTAAGCTTGGGACTGTGGAGAGTCAGGGTCAGGGGAGTTTAATAAGCTCCATTATATACAGGCCAAGTGCTAGATGTCTGTAGCACACTGCAGTAGACCCATTTGGAATAGCTAAGTTTGAGGTTGTCCATGTTGTTAGTCAATAATGTTGCTGATAACCACAGTCAAAGGCTTAGAAAGGATGATCTCAAAGTGTGGACCCAGGCAGCCAACAGCAACCATAACCCTTCCAAGCTTCTTTTCTTAGCTGCAAATTCTTGAGCTTAACCAGAGACCTACTGACTCATAATTTGTGGAGGAGAAGCCCACCTATCTGAGTCCAGATCTCCTGTGATTCTGAGCACACACAGACTTTCTCACACAGTAGCAGATTCCTGAAATCTAGAGGTAAGCATTGGGCTATCTTTACCATGAAGTGGGGAATGGCACGTAGCGGGCTAGAGAGATGACCCAGAGTTTGAGAAACACTGGTTTAAGGAAAGGGTGATGTGTGAGACATGTGGCGTAGCTGGTGGAGAAAGAAGCAACCCATGGAAGATTCCATAGCATGTGCACACAAAGCAAGGAGAGCTGATACCATTTAGAACCGAGGGGAGTTTTTCAACTCAACAGTAATAGCCTATCTGAAGACACAGATAGGCAGAGACCTGGCACATGTCCTTTGGATCTGACAGTCAGCAGGATGCTGGAGACTTTTGCCAAAGCAGGCTCTCAGGAGTGGAGGTATGGGGAATGAACCTCCAAGGACTGCTAATGGGAGTGGAGAGCAAGAAGTGAGGAGGAGGAAGCTAGGTTGCCACCTCCGAAGCTTATCTGAAATATTTGGGAAGGAAAAGGGAAACAAGGAGGGGAAAAAAGATATCTTTATGAGACAGAGGAAAAGCTTCAGAAGAATCTCACTATGGAAAGTTACCATCGCCTCCACAGTGCTTCCTCTCAGCCCCAATGTAGAAATCCCATCACACCCTCCCTCTCATTGCTCCCACAGTCAGCCTACAGTTCCTATTTTGATCCTACTTTTGAGGATCCCAGGGGTCCGTCATCCCTAGCCTCTACCCATGTAGTCTCCTGTATGACACCTACAATTATCATGGAGGTTTCTTCTGAACCCTTGGGGACCACCTTCTCTGTAAAACTAGCTTCCGACGGCTTCCCCAGCCCTAGGCACCTTATATACACATCACCCTGAAGCTTGTCCACATACAGCTAGGTTTTCACACATCTGCAGTCTCTGTACTGCAGCCCACAGGCTGTAAACAGGTCTGGGCACAGCTTAGTTCTTATTCTGTTGCCCCACATAGTTACCTGCCCATCATAAGCTCTCTTTCACTAGTAGTTTATAGAATAGATGAATGAACGTGTTCACAAAGGACCATTTGCTCAGTGTCAGCCGATGCAGGTTCACTTCAGGATCTGCATTATGTGCCTGCTTCAAATCTCTATATTTGTCTGAATATAGATAAGAGGTTTTGCACAGCTGTAACAGTTTTCCTTCTAGGATGAAAGGAGCCCTGGGGTGTACACTTTGTTACATCAACTGGGATTGTCTCTTTCTCAAGTTACTCTCCAGGAGTGTGTTAGGTTCTTCCCAAAGCTGGAGTCTCTCTTCCATGTGTTTGTTGACTTGTTAATGGTCTATGGCAGTCACGGAGAGTTCCTTGGGAAATCGAGGTTGAACCTTAAGAATTAAGTAGCCATTGTCAGAGTCTAGAATACATAGATAAGTTGTCCACATGCCAGAGCAGCCTAGGTATTGATCACAAGGTATCCAAATTCAAACAATCAGGCCATAGGATTGCAACATTCCTGAGTCCTATTGCCTGGCACACCATGCCCTTCAATGGCCTATTTCAAAACCAGATATTACTATTAAACCCTAAAAATGGAAGACTTCTAGTCAGTCAAGACATTTTTAGGACCTTCCTTTCCATTCTGCAACTAGGCTGTGGGCAGAAAGAATACGTGCATGCATAAGACCGGAAGTACATACACATACTCATGTTCTTACACAGAGTAATTGCAGGGATAAAGATTATGAGAACTGGTGTCACTGTTCCACTAGGAATGCTATATCCATCTTTCCTTCAACCTTACTATAGGTGGAGGCATTTTCATTGTCTGTGGTAAAACCAATCAGTTTGTTGTGTGTTCAAGAGAAGCATCTCTTTAAATTGTGGAGAAACTGTTTTATAACGCTTTCTCTAGAATGATTTTTGGTGCCGACAGTAAAGAGTGAGCTCCCAATAGTGATCAAAAAGTATTGGATATTTTACACTGAATATTAGTCAGAAATATATGGTTTTTATTCATCTTATAACACTAATCTCTTTAGGAGAAAAATGCAGAATGTTCACTCTAGCATGGCACTTTTTTTTTTTAAGATTGTTTTTAAATTATGTATATGTGAGAACCCGTGGAGGTCAGAAGAAGGTGTCAGGTTCTCTTGGCTAAAGTCACAAAGCAGTTATAAGCCTTCCCATGTGGGCAATGAACCCAAAATCTGGTCCTCTGCAACGGCAATACGTACACTTGGCCTCTGAGCCATATCTCCACCCCGCAGGGTACCATTCCCTGCTTCCTGATAAAGATAGCCCAATGGCTACCTCTAGATTTCAGGTGGCTGCTGCTACTGTGTAAAGTAGTCTATGTGTGCTCAGATTTGCCTAAGAATTCCTAGGGTCAGTTATAACCACTTTTTCTCCATATGTGATGTTGACAGAATAATCACAAGCGACTTCTCCATATACAGCATGCCCTCTTTGTTCACAGCCCTTAAAGAATTCTCAAGCTTATAAAGCACTGCTTTTTCATCAAGGAAAAAAAATAGATTATACATCGTTCAGGAAAGAGAAAAAAATTATAAGGAGATTTCGCCTATTGAATATAATGGCTTGTCAGGAACCCTTGACATTATTCTACAGGCAAGGCCACAGGAAATCAATACACCTTAGGCAAGGTTTAATTTATTTGTAGGTTCTTACAACAAATGACTTACCTTTTTCGTTTGCCATTTTTCTTTTTCGCTTTTGTACTGATGAGTAGCTACAGTTTTTATCCGTCTCGTTATTAAGCACAAAACAAGATGATAATGTCATTATCAGCACATATTTTTTAGGGGAGCTATTGCACAGCATGGTGAGCACACAGAATCTAGATGCTGTGCTAAGCATGACAGAGAGAAAACACTGCCTTCTATCCTGCCCAAAATGTACAGTGTACTCCACTGGAGCAGGCGCTGGACCCCACTCCAGATAAGTGCAGCTTCCCCGCCTGCTATGTATTCTGCAAACTGATACCCCATGCTGGGCAAGTCTCTCAGGAAATCTAGGTTAAATCTGGGGAATCTTAGGGCTCCCTGTAGGGTCAATGAATTATTTGAAAGCAATGTAGTTCAAAACATGCAAAGGAAAGTACCAGAGGTTTGGAGGATGTGCTCCCCATAGCTGATTGTATTTGGATGGCATGACCTATCACAGAAACTGTAATAAAATATATTGGGTGGCTCACCATGCAAACCACTGCTATTTGAATACCTTTTATATTATATGCTTAGGGGATTTTCTCTTCATTGTTGTTGGTATTAAAGATAATTCAAGTAGAATTACTTGGTGATCATGGGTTACTGGGTAGAACTGTTCACTGTTCTCTATCAGCATGACTCTGCAGACAGAGTAAGAACAGGTAGGAAATGCTCGAGTCCACATCTAGTTGGCTTTTGAACCAAGTCCTTCTCTATAATGTTTAGGTGACAGTAAATAAACTTTTGTTTGGTTCTGATAAGATGGGTCTCACTCTTTGGTCCTATCTGGCCTCAAACTCCTCCGGCTATCATTAATAAGCTACTAGGTAAACTTCTTTAGGTAAATTTCTTAACCTCTTTTCCTATCTGCCTCTTTAATAGGAGAATAATACCAGTTTGTGTAGTACTGCTCTACAGACTAAATTAGATAAAACATAAACTTTGCAGTGTACCTCTGACTCCTAGAATTTGTGACAAGGACTGAGTGCTCTATGAACATTAGCTTCTGGGACTCTTCATTGCCACGAGAACTCAGTAGTTGGTTGGTGTACCAACCATCTCATAGCCCCTTGGGTGAAAACTTTGAGCCCAGAACTAGCAATGCCCAACCTCAAATAAGGAAGTTGAAGCTGTGTAACTGTTAGAGCAAGCATTTCAAAGCAATTCTTTCCAGTCGTAATGGATGTGGCAAATGTGTGGATTTTGTTAGGATTTCTTGTGACAGCCATGAACACAGATATATTTTAAAGTAATGTAACTGTCCTAAATCTCAAGCAGAGAATACAATGACTTCTAGTATTATTTTTCACTTCTCCAATGACACTCTAGAAGTTATATGTGATAAATTCCTTCAAAGTTATTTGACTTAGAAAAGGCCCTGTACAATTTAACCTTGGCTTGGTTCTACTCAGACTTGTGTCCAAGGCCCAGCTAATGTAATACATCACAGAAGTTAATGCACCAAAGCCTTCCTATGCCATGATTCCCTGGGACCACAATTTAGGGAAACCTACCTTCAAAGGAGGTGTTTTGATTATGTTGGTACCTAATCCCACACTAAGCTGAACATACCTCTTTAAAGCCACTTCCTCTCTGTAACAAACAATAGGGGAACAAATTCTGTGTGCGAAGTAATCACCAAAGTTGGGTGTCTCTGTGCAGGGTGAAACCTTTTCTCATCAGATTAGACAATCTAAAGAAAGAAAATTTAGAGACAAATTTAAAACAGGAAGAATTAAGCTACTCTAAAAAACCATTTTGCCCCTTTACTCATGATCAAGAATACTACCCAATATGAGGCGATCTGAAAAAGATTGTCTAGATTTACTTAGCCTTCCTTGGAACTCCAAGGGCTTGCTAGTACTTACCTAGTATGGTTTCTCAGATGAGGAAGATGATGGCAGGCTTAAAGGATAAAAATTATACATTCTCTTCTTAATTCTTACCGAGGATTCTGATGCAAAGCTCACCGCACAAGAGCCAGTGTTCAGCTGACCCCCAATGCAACTGCCTAGTCACTCCATAACCTTCCATCAGCCACAGATCAGTATTGGCACGAGAGAAAGGTTTTCACCTTAATAATCGGCTTATCAGTCTGATATGGTACATGATCCGACTTGTAACTGCAAAGTCGGGATTTCTAAGAGGAAAGCGGAAGTGCTGTCAGGCTTGTCCAAGCTCACATAGCAGTGAAATGTAAACTGAGGTATGCATCACCCCATCTTGATTATGTTCGTTCGACCACATCATCTTCTCACTATATTCTCCATCAGCCTGAATGCTTATAACCATGTCTCTCAATGCCCCATATTTTTGTCAATTGGCTCCACTCTCAGACACATCCTTCCCATTGGGCAAAGTGGCCTATCATATTCTGTTGAAAGGGTTAGTTAAAACCTATGGACTGTCCATCTTCATAGACCACTCTCATATTCCTGAGACATTTTTTGGGTTATCTGTTACAATTTGAAGAATAGTTTTAGATGGTCATTTTTTCCACAATTAAAATTTTAAAATTCCTAAATTTATTGGTTCCCAAAGGGGGAGGGGGAAGCTAAAACATGCTAACATCAATTTATTTCAAACTGGTTTTAGTATAATTAAAAATTAATCTTTTAATCAAAGACAGTAGTTGATTCACTTATTCAATGAACAGTTGCAAAGACCTACAGAACACAAAACCAGCACCTACAAAAACTAAAGGCTGAGTAGAGAGATGGAGGTTCTGCCACAGAAATAATATAGGATACATACAAAACTCCAGCTCTGAAACTGAAAAACTGAAAAACTGTATAAATATTCAAACAAGAAATAAGCATTTCATCAAGTGATGGCAATGCAAAACAATGTTTGTTGACCTTTTCTGTACACATATAAAACTGTAGATGCTACCTGTTTTAAATTTTGTAAAAGAGACAGACAGAAAATTCCAGAAAGGTATGTACCAAACATCTTGTTTATGATTTATTATAGCTTATAAATTTTCCAAGGTGATATGTTATTTATTTAATTAAAAAGGAAAAGGAAAAGCCCTTGACAGTCCTTTCAAATGGCTGCCACATAATTCTACTAGCTACAAAAGGGAGGGGAGAAAGTGTTGCTACGCGTTATTTCTCCTGTTTTCATTTTCACATCTAATCTACTTCCACTGAGCAAGGACTTCAGCCTCCACAGACTAACAGCAGCCCTCCCAGAAATAATTTAAACATGGCCTGTTATGCTCAAGAATGAAGATGCCCTTGTTCTTATTGTGTTGTTTGTGACTCTGACTCCATAGCTTCATTTCTAGTTGAGGTGGGGGGATGTAGTTGCTAATTTAATCATCAAACTGCCAGAGTTTAAAGATGAGCCAGGCTCCTCACACGGCTCACCAAAGGGCATTTGGAACTTAGCTTAATAGGCAGAGAAACTTCACATTTTAACTCCGGAGTTTGACAATTAACCCCAGTAGCCACATTAATATTACTGCATTTACCACTGGAGAGGAGAGAGGGTGGATTTTCTGAAAGGTATCTCAAGTTATTAACCTGACAAGGTGAGAATATTCCAGATGCATTTTTCACTCTAGCTGGGAATCCTCTCCTAATGGGGACTTGGTACTTACATTCCTCCTGTACACAATTAGCTCTCTGTGCTAATTGTACACTGTGGCCTCCGTCTCTCTTTTTTCCTATCTGGACTGATAAAGGAAAGAACAGGCTGGCATGATAAGAGTTTACTGACCATATTGTCTGGCAGAAAGTTTTTTGCCCAAGTAAATTTCTCATTTGTTTTTTAGAGTTTGTGTTCAATAATTCATTGATTCCCAACAGCAGGGAAGAGTGAGAGATTTATGGTGTATGATTGTGTCATGTCTTGTTTTATCATGTCGATAGATAGAAAATTGACCACAACTACAAAAGCCTATTTATAATTCTATTTGATCACCATGGGAACTCATCAAAACAGAGGGCAGCACAGAAGTTTCATTAACAGATCATCTCGGATCTCCTGCTGTGTCCTGTCTTCATTTTCTTTCCACATCATCCTTTCGCTCAGAGCTCCAGCTCTGGCGAGGAGGTCAGACCGCTGTAACAGCACATTTACCATTCCCCACCATCCCCCAGATTAATATTAAACTGTTAAAAGAAAATGAGAGTTTATTGATTGTTTTAAGCCAGGCATGTTCTAGCAGCCAGCCGTTATTCAGATGCAGCAAGCAGCAATAGATAAGTGATTTCAATAAGGAGACAGAGAGGAATGTGGGCTGGGGATGAGAAGGGAGAGAGAACAATGGCCCAGGAATGTTTAATCTTTCTTATGGCACTAATCGTTACTTTTGCAATTTGTGATTGTTTATAGATCATTTCTTTTAAGTCCCGGTACAAGATTGAAAAATCTCAATCTAGACACTTAGATTCCTGCAGGAGCAGAGTAAGGGTCTGTTTAAAGCTGCTGCGGGAAAACAAAAGCAATCTTAGACCTGCTCTGTCTTTTTAAAGAAAAACTGCATTGTTCACGCTTGCCAGTGGGGACAGCCAGGCACACCTATTTTTTTAATTAGCAAGAAAACTTTACAAGGTCATGGGGTAGTGTATCCTTTGCGATCTCAGGGAGGCCTCGCTGAACCCCTCGTCTCCCGCTTTGCTCTTCCCTCCACATGGCCTGGGTGGACGGAGAAAATGAATTCACAGATGGCTGCCTCACTGGTCTCTTCTTTGTTTGCCAATATTGTAGCTGCCAAATTTGCTGTGATGCAGAGGTATCTTGAGTAACTTTACAAAAGGCTCTTAAACCAAAAAAAAAAAGTGTCCATGGATCAGAGAAATGGCTTTTATCCATAAGGCTTGTCATCTCCTGTCGCAATAATCTTCATGTGGGCAATCATCTCATCATATATAGATCAATCAGCCTTGTTAATGCTCTGATCTCGGCTCTCACTTCTCAGTGCAGCCCTCGTGACTAGGAACTATTTTCTTTGTAATTTGAGGTTTTGATTTAGTGGTCACATTAGTCTTGTCAGTTTCTAGCAGCATTCCATGATGTTATTCATAACCAGTGATAGTATTATCTGCTATAAAGTTACACTGTAAATCAGGAAGAGTTGTCAACTTAAATATTTATGCATGTCTAGGGAAAGTAATTGTTAGGCAGACACCCTTTGCTGTAAAACACCAACACCCGAGTTGTGATGCATTTCGAAAAAGAAAGTAATGAAAAAGATAACACCCAAAAGGGGGAGGGGATGGAGAGACAGAGAGAGCACAAGAGGGCAAGAGACTGTGTAAAGTTAGCGGCATTGCTAAAATATTAGGATTAGAAGTTATTCGGATGTGTCAAAAAGAATCTTTGTTCTGCGGGTTAAGCAATAAGCTCTTGGAGTTTGCCATTTTACAGCTCCTTTGTGAGTTGGCTTTTTGGTCTTTGCTGTCACTGGTTCTGAAGGTTGAAGAGAAGAGCGGTGTCAGGAAGCTGATTGGTAGCACAGAATTTTCTCAGACAATCTGAATCACATATTCAGCTACTTTGCCACAGTGGATTAAGATGATCTAAAGGGCTTTGTGAGCTCGATAAAAATCAGGCAGGAGAGTGTGTGCCGGGAGAAATTCTACCCTTTTTGTCCTTCCAAGTTAATTGTTGAAGTTTTCTCTCTGCTGTCTGTAGAATTTTCCAAGCTCAAGTCCATTGTTTTTAAATAATGTATGTAAATTTTTGAAAACATGCAAATTGGGAGGAAGATTTTTTTTTAACCTAAAGACTGCTTGTCTTGTCATTTCTCTCACATATGATTGGTTCTGTCAAGTTTGACAAAGCTTTATTTAATTTCCACTCCAGATACTTGATCTTTGGGTGTATTTTCTGTTATATGCAAATGCACCAGAAGACTTTAAGGTAAAAAGAAAAATCCCTGAGTTTCTCATCCTACATGAGTTTTTTTTGTTTGTTTGTTTTGTTTTATTTCATTTTTTAATGGCCTTGAGGACCTACTGGTAGCACTTCCATTAAAACATACACAGGACTTCATAACATCCACATCGTTTCTCAATGCATTCATCAGAATGTGCCTTTGCCACTTAAACTGTGAACATATTCGTTGGATATGAACTAAGATCTCATAATTTTTGGCAAATGAGCCGTGAAACATACATTCTCAAAAGTGTGGCGCATGAGAAACAGTAATGGCATAAAATGTATTTATTTCAGTGCCCGTTTGGCAGCAGTCTGGCACACTCTGGAGCCTAAGTGAGGAGCTACCATGAGCCTGGCCTTTGTGGTCACAGAGCTCGGCTTTCCTCACACCACGGGCAGCCAGCCTGTGGCTTGGACTGTGCAGCATCCTTCTGCTTGCCTCGGCAGAAGCCACGCATCATTTTTTATCTTCTTCAAAGTACCACAGTGAGGTGTGTTCTGCAGAAGCAGAACCACCTTCATTTTGCACAGGGGACACTGGGACTCCAGGGTGTGTGTTAAGTGTGTGACCAGAGGGCTCAGAGCGAGGAGAACCCAGGCTTCCTCCAACCTACACCCCATTCCTCTCTACAAAGTGCTAGCGTTCCACAACTATGGTTATATTTAACCAAACAGTTGGTGGTGGTGATTTTTTTTTCTTTTAAGTTAAAATACTAAGAGACAAGGGGGAAAACCCACAATGATCTAAGAGTTTAAGAATATCAATGATAGGCCTTTTTGAAAGCACTTATATAGAATGCATATTTAGTCCTCTATAGTTACCGAAAACTCTAAGATCCTGAAGATTGGTGGTTCCACTCTTGACTAAAAATGGTATTCTCTGAGAGTAGGATTCAAGAATTGTACATTAACAAGCACAGCAGGTTACTCATGTGCACTTTAAAGTCCACAGCTCTCTGTGGCAAGCTGTAGCTAATGCAGTGGTGCCTGATGGCATTCTAGGCTGTAGGAAGAAGGCTAGATAAGTCATTTGTTCTTCAGTGGTTTACTTAAAGCAATAGTTAAGTTCTCTTAAGCAACAGGATCAAGTGTATGCATGGAAGATTTTCTGAAGGCCTGTCTCGCCAGGTGCCAGCAAACACACATTCTCTGCTTAGGAAAGGCGGAGCTCGCCGCCTACTTCCTCCCTCTCAGCTTGGCAAAGAGTAGCTGCCACTTGATGTCAGCGATTTGGAGGCTGTGTCCGTAGGTCTTGTGAGCTTGCACACAGTCCTATCATACCGAGTGCCAGGTAACCGAGAGCACATTCATTCACTGTTCAAAAGACCTTTCTGGAAAAGCCATGAGACCTGGAGTCATGGCAGTCAAGAAGAAATCAGAGCTATGCCCCCTCATGCAATGGCAATCTTTGCTGGGACGCCAGGTGGGAATCAATTCTATGTACTTAGTTCCTAGAAGGGATGGGCAGAACACTAAAACACGGTAGCAGGAAGAGTGAAGCAAGCCCACAGTTCTGTGAGAAAATGAGGTGTCAGCTAAGCCCTGGTAGGCGAGTAGAACTTAAAGCCAAAAGCAGGAATGGAGAGCCATTCTGCTGCCACCCTCGATAAAAAGGAAAGAAAAAGAAAAGGGACGGCACCAAAGCATCTGTGCCATGCTAAGGGTTAGAGAACTGCCATCCCACAAGAGCATCTCACCAAACCCCTTTTCTTAAATTCCTTAAACTAGCTCAAGACTGAGTCCATCTGTAGCTGAGTCTCACTGTTCAATGCAGATTTTTTTTATGCCAATATTGTACCTAGCAAGTGGGTATCTACATATTTGATTGTTCTAACTGCAGTTATCCAAATAACAGAACTAGCTCCACCTTCAAGCATCTATCCTATAGCATGTTTTAGTCTTCATGAGATTGTGGAAGGAAGCTGTGCAGGCATTTATGTGGTCCCGTAGAAATACATGACTTAGCTTGGATAACACCTAGGCATTCCTACAAGTGATCTTGCTTGAATCAATCCCCGTGGCTCTCGACATTTGAAGATTCCATTCTAATTGTATCTCCTTATTAAATGTCTCCCAGATCAATGCAGAAAATGTCTTTGTTGTGGCTTTCAGTGCCTATGTGTTAACCAGGCAGTATGTGTAACTACTACCATTTGCTCACATGCTCACAGTAGAAGGTAGACTGTTGCTTATGTGTGTATACTGTGAAAGGAACAAAGGAGGAGAGTTGTACAGAAGGAATCGTCCTTCTAGTAATGGCCATTCATAGTTTCAAAAAGGATGATTAACCAAAACAATGTAAAAGACTATCAGTCACTCATTTCCATGAGAGACTTATACTCCACCGCACGCTGCCAATACTAACCTGTTTAATGAGCTAAATATTTATGCTAGCTAATTTTATGTCAACTTTGACACAAGCTAAAGTCATTTTGGAATTGGAATAGGAAACCTCAATTGAAAACTTCACAGACCAGACTGGCCAATAGGCAGGCCTGTAGGGTGTTTTCTTGATTAATGGTTAATATGGCCTTAGGGGCTGAGTGCACTATAGTCCTGGGTGCTGTAAGAAAGCAGGCCGACTGGTGCTTCTAGGACCCTACTGGGTTGCCTTGCTCAGCCTTTGTGAGGAGATGTGCCCAGTCTCGTTGCCACTTGATAGGCCATGTTTGGTTTTTATCCCTGGGAAGGCTGCCCTTTTCTGAAGGGAAATGGAAGAGGAGTGGGTGGTGCAGGGGAAGGGAAAGGTAGCAGGGAGAAGAGGAGGGAGAGAAAACTGTGGTAATATATGTGGAAATAAATGTTTAAAATTACATGTAAAAATATGAAGCCGGCTGAGCAAGTGAGGATGGGGAGTGAGGCATTAGGTGGCACTCCTGCATGGCCTCTGCATCAATTCCTGCCTTGACTTCCTTGGTAGATGGAGTACAAAGAATAGGATTAAATAAACCCATTCTCCCCAAGCTGCTTTTGGTCATGATATTTATCATAGCAATGGAAACCCTAAATAAGACAGTAATCTAAGCACCTCTGGGCCATAAGCCCTTTTAAATATACCACAGAGCAATACAGCAAGCACATTCCTACTTTCATTCTGTTTACAGTGCCCTCTACCTACATTATCCACTTCTGACCAAACTCTAAAGAGACATGGCATCAGGACCATGGAGATGAAAACGCTTTCTTTGGTAGATTCTTTGTGTCCAGTGTCTTGGAAGTTCATTACTGTCACTTGATCCCTCTGTAGAACGTGTGTGCTACCCCATTTCTTCCTGCACGGTTTCACTAAAAAACAAGAGCAGCCCAGATCTAGTTGTTGGCTATTCTGTTGCATTTAGAACTCATGGGATT
Source organism: Montemys delectorum (assembly GCA_019843815.1). Classification (NCBI taxonomy): domain Eukaryota; kingdom Metazoa; phylum Chordata; class Mammalia; order Rodentia; family Muridae; genus Montemys; species Montemys delectorum. The sequence continues at coordinate 13,610 of JADRCD010200592.1, read as the reverse complement.
TTATTCTTTCATGGATTACCATCTGATTAATACTAATTGTTTCACCTTAAACCAATTTGAATTTAAAAGCATGAAACAATTCCTATTTACTGAAAAGTATGCAGTGACACTCAGAACAATATTGTTATCTCACAGTGTCGAAGAACAACTTCTGCTCCCTGCCCACTCCACCCCCAACCCCCCCACCCCTCATCCCCCACCCCCCACCCCCCGCCTGAGTTGCAGCTGAAGAAGTAGCCATTCAAGAAGCATGCAGAAGACAGCTTGGTCCTGAAGGACCTGTCCATTCCACCTTACATTGTTGAATGGGTCAATTTGTTTAATTGGCTTCCACAGCTTTTTCCTTCCACTGACCTTCTTAAAAACAATATGGAGCCAGGATAGTCAGATTAAACTATATAAACCTATAGATACATAGTCACTCAACTGACAAACACTGCATAAAAGTCTATGCTAAGTTATCTTGGAATTGTCTTCAAACAGAATTTCCCACCATCATAGAGAAGATGGAATCATTAATGTAGTCCCTGAACACAGTCCTTGGTGGTGGCTGTTCAGCCTCCCTGACCTTGCTCTTTCGACTCTTTCGACTGCTCACTTTCATTTTGCCCCCAGGTTGCAGGAAAGGCTTGGGATTCAACAGAATAGAGAAGGGATCAAACCAGCAAGGCCTTGTCACATCCTTACACACACAACCAGAAACAAACTCATGAACATTACATGAACATTTACCTATGTTCATGGCAGACAGGGCTGTCTGTTGACTATAAGAGCTGAGTTGACCTTATGAGTGTGACTGACTTTTGTGTTGTGAATAGTCAATGAGTTCCAAATTATTACCAGCATATTTTTAGCCAGCTGAACACACAGGTTTAGAAAAAGTACATGCTTTCCAGTAGGGCTGCTAGTGGATGGCCATTGCCTTCTTAAACTGGGTGAGCAGGACTGAATGTGTTGCTTTGTGAAGGTTGAATGTGCCTCGGTGGTAGAACACTTGCCTAACATGTTCAAAGACCTGAGTTTGATCCTAAGCACCAGGGAATAAAAAATTTTTTGCCTGTGCCACTTTATATCTCTCACATATTTAATATTTTAGAACATTTTTCATCAGCTTGTTTAATATTAAACTCCTAGAAAGGGAAAGGCTTAGGCAAATCTAATAAAAAGTGACTAAAAGTCACTTTGATAGGGTACATTTGATAGAACTCCAAGGAAATAAAAAGTCATAATCTGTGCTTGCTAATTAGGTGCCATAATCTAGCTTATAGGGATAGCACATTTTGGCCCAGAGGAGCATGTTCCCAGTGCTCACAGCATACCAGGCTCAGAGAGAGTGAAGCCCTCACATCACTCTCCTGTGTACAGGCAGGGGAGGGCATCCCCCCTCCACCCATCTACCATCCACCATCAGAACCAAGTCCTTCAAAGCTCAGTTGCCAATGACGCTATGTTAAGTTTACTCTAATGCTGGGGTCCTGGTGTGGTCTCGAGCCATCTCACATTCCAGGGAAACAGAAGGAGCATATACCTTTGCCTTGCAGCTTTCCCGGGAGGATGATCTCATGAGGATGCCTGCTTCCCAAGCTGTTGAAAAGTAGACAGTAGGGAGAAACATTTTGCGGAAGTTATAACTTGCAATTGAGGTCATCCTACCAAAAACCATTCTTACTTTGTTCCCTGTCCCAAAAGAAAGACATAATAGAATGGAGGAGGTTCGTTTAAGTTTTTTTAATCCCACAGTACAAAAACACCCCACTTACTTTGAGGGGACACGCCAAAATGCCAAGAGCGTTCCTTCTTGTGACCTTGCTCTCCTAGATGCAGGATATAGCTGACACCTGTGCAAACCTAACCATGTGCCCAGTTAACCTGTGTAGAAACTCTGTTAACGCGCATGAGGTGCTTAGAGCCCAAGCCAGAGGTCTGTCCCAAAGATGCTTCTCCCCAGCAGAGGCATACCACAAAGGGTTGCATTGGGCTAAAAACCATTCATAATCTGATTTAATATGACCAGGAGGTCAACCGCATGGTGTTCCAGCAGCTGTACACAGGGCACCATTGCCACCTCAGCAGCAAAGCAAATACATAAACATTGTTATTTTTATCATAGTTCATGGCCAAGGAGTTATTATATTATATGCTGGACTAAAAGCTCTCATATCAGGCACATACTTTGAAGCTTGTTTTTTCTTCGTTTTGTTTTGTTTTGGCCCTTCTATAAAGAAAGCATCAGGTGGTGGAACTTCCATAATTATGTGATAGTAAGCAATAATAAAAAAGGCAGAAGCCACCTAGGCTGATGGTTATGAGGCAAGAAGGAACATCAGAGCATAGAAGGAGCTGGGAAGAAGAACAAAGTGGGAAAGAGCACACTAAGTCTGAAGAGTGGACTAGAATGTGCTCAACGAAGAAAATGGTATACAGAGAAACAGGGCAGTAACAGAATTATGAAGTGGGGGTGTGGAGTAACTACAGAGGAAGAAACTGGTGTGGAATGGGCTGGTGTAACATGGAGGATAAGAATTGCTGGGGAAGATGATCTTGAAGTATACATTTTCTGGTAAAGTTAAAGTCACTCACCCAATGACCTTGAGACTTATGAACTCTTGTTTAAAGTGTAGATTCCCTGACACTGTGTAGGAAAGCCTAACACAGCTTGTGGACAGGATTCAGATGTGTATCCTCCAGAAAGCCAGTGCTGTTGCATTTGGTGCAGACAGAGATGTACTCAGATATTACTGGAGGAAACTGCAGGAAAAGCAGAGGAAACCTTAGGTATTCTAACAGCAGCAACTTCTTATAAGAGAACAGAGGTTGTTTGTAGGTGAGGAGTATGCTGTTTAAAACTAAGCAGCAAGCATGAAAGAGGGATGTGGACTTAGGGCTACACAGACAGAATGACAGCCATGATATAGGGGTGTTGGGGCAAGAGAACAGGTACTTACTTTAGATTTAAATCAACCTTTGCCCTTTGTGGAGATATATGTGTGTGTGTGTGTGTGTGTGTGTGTGTGTGTGTGTGTGTGTGTGTGTGTGTGTGTGTATGTATGCCTCACCCAATTGGGACACCAAAAAAGGAGAGAGAAAAAAAGGAAGAAGATGGAAAGAGAAAAGAAAAGAAAAAAATGCACTTCAAAAGAAACCTATGAAAATAATTAAGCATGATAATTCTGGATTATCCTTAATTAGCAGAAGGCTCTGGTGAGCTGTGAGCTCTGGAGGGTCATCGTACATTTGTTGCAAGTGATCTGTCACTGCTACACGTGCGCATTATTCATCACTTCACCCCTGATCTTCCCCTCCTCTGAGCACAGCCCTCTGTGCGACCCCCACACTTAGGCTTCCAAATGAAAGAAATCCCCTCACTGCTCCTGCTGCCACTAGTAGATGACATGTCCCCTCCACCGGGGATTCAAGATGAAGACAATCTTCCCCTGCCTTTTATTCATGCTGTGCTGGCTCCTTGGTGTCAGGCCCATGTTCACGCCAGGAGCACCAGCCGACCCCTGCTTTGAGCCAGAGAAAGGACCCAGGGCTTTGCAGGTGCTGGAGAGAACCCAGATTGGAACAATCAGGCTTTCGGTGGCTTCCGAACCTGTTTTGTAACCAATGATCCCAACCACATGAAACAAGGATGAGCAAACAGAGCAAGGGAGACTTAAGAAACAGTCCAGGAGAAACACCAATGGAGAGAGGTTGTATCCACCCCCTTTCTTTGCAGGAGGCCAGCTTGTCATTGTTTTTGCTGCCCCTAGATTGTTGCTCGCTCACATTCTCCCTTCTCCCAGCACTAAGCCAGAACCCCACTATCTTCCTTCCCTCCACCTCTTCTGTGTTTTTGCACAGGGGTGGGAGCTTGTTGCCTTTGTTCCCAATCAGCTGGTTGACAATGGCTTCTCAGGCAGAGTAGCAATCTGGAAACTCAGGCGTCCCAGCTAGTGTATTGCCTTTACTTACTAAGATCGTCTGACCCTCATCTGCCGCCTCCCACACTTGCAGACCCAGCTCCAGTGGAGTAGCTCATGCACAGGCCCAACCTAATGCAGGTTAGAGTCTCACATTAGATGCACAACCAAAGAAAATTCATGTGCCAGGCAAGGTCAAATAGCAAAAAAACAGAAGCACCACAAAAGGCCTGGGTGACATGTTCCCCCTCCCAGCCATGGATACTATAGAAATGCTCTCCAGTAAGAGAATAGAAGTCTTTCTCTGTCATCCTGACTTCCTACACCCAGGACTTCACCATGCATTGGTAGGATGGATGCCACAAACTTTCTGCGCTCAAAGTGAAATCATTTTTTCCCCTCCCTAAATCCACCTCCCTCAATCACTAACAAGGCAATTCACTGAAGACCCTCTTCTTAAGTTAGGGAAATGAAATATATTTTCAAGCAGGCTCTGTCTCAATTAGTATCACAAAAATACAAATTGCCAAGAGATAGATATGACCTGTGGCTTCAGCTCTGGGTCTGTCACCTGCTCCACAGTTCTGAGCCCCTGTGACCTGGCTGAGACTGTGAGGGCACTGCTGCACCCTCATCAGGTTACCCTAGGATGGAAGAAGACCCCAGTGATGGGAGGGCTTAAGGAATGGTAGGTTGTTCTGTGTTCTTTCCTTTTATTCCTGAATTAAGATACCTCCGATAGTATGTTTTACTTTATTTTTTTCTTGTTTTAAAATAACATTGATATTAATTAACTAGTACCCACTGATCCCATTAGCAACACCAATTATAAAATTGAAAACAGGAAGTGACAAGCTTTATCATGGCACCCTACCCCATCCTCACCAGCAAAGAGATGCTCCACACTTCAGCCCTGCCCATAGCACTTGTTTCTATATTGAGTTGCATACCAATGATCAACTCCAACCTCAGACATACATAGTTAAAAATCCTAAACCGTGTTTTCTGGCTGTTCTTGATACTTTTATTTGCATCTAACTTGCAAAGGAAGTTTACAAATAAATAAGAATGCCTTGCTTGGTAAATGTACTCTCTTTGAGTATCTTGTAGGTCTTCTTATTGCCTCGACTGGGCTTGCTTGCTCATGGACTGTCTTTGCTCAACAGGGGCGAACTGACTGATCAAGGGCTGACTGCTCTGATCTCATCTGTTGTGACCCAAGGAAATGGCACCTTTCACCTCAGAAACCAGCATTCTCTACTCCTCATCCTGGTCTTTCCTCACTAATTTTATGATTCTAATGAGCCAGTGGTACACTAGTTAGCACAGGTGACCTTCTAATTGAAAGACTGTAAATTCAATCTCCATTGCTGGGCCCAGACAGGAATTTAAATAAATAGGGCCCCTAAAGCCCTTGTGATGGGCTGGCCTGACGACCTGGGGCTAGCACAGCCGGTCATACGTCACAAGGGACCACAGGCAACTCCTGTATGTTAACTAGATGAGTCATTAGAAGCAGGTTGCCCTTACAAAGCAAAGCAAAGTGAGGGACTTCTCCCTGGCTCTTATTCAGATGCCATCCCTGACTTTTCCATAACACGTTGCTCTCTTTGTTAAAATGCTTCCTAAAACTGGAATCCGAGCCCAAGGGAGAAGTTCTGTTCTCAAATTGGACTTACACAAGAAAAGCCTTATCTACTTACTAAGCCACCTTTTGTCCACTGCCATTTATAGACTTAGACGCAATAAGCTGTCCAGGGCTGTGTTGACATCAGCTCTGGCTTGCTATATGCACCCCCAGTTTTACCCTCACGACCTTGGATAGCAATCCAATTCAAGTTTCCCGAATGAACTGCCCTAGGGATCAAAATGGGTGTGGAGAGATGTTTAATGGTCAGTCTGAGGCTGAAACCAATGGACCCATAATGCTAATAACATTTGTACCAAATAATTAAGTATCTGCCTTTGACATAGTTCTGACTTTCAATGTTGCTTCAACGCTGTTGCCTGCTTCTATGTCTCTCTTATTGTAACCACTTCGAATCTCTTTTGGAGACAGGATGCAATAACTTGTGAACAAACTGGCTGCTTTAAAATATATTTCTGGACCTAGACAGCAGCTACCTAAAGAAGATCCCACACTGTTGAGAGTGCCTTAAAGCCAGCCATTCATTTGTTGGCATGGTGTGTCTCTATCCTAGATGTATCAGAGACACAATGGAAAATGTCCCATTGCCTTTAAAGGTTTGCATTTTGTATATCTGGTTGTTAGACAAATAGAGCAAGCTTTGCTGACTTCATTCTCATTCTTAGCAGCATGTTTTTATCATAAGGCAGATAGTCATTAATTTACAGAATCAACGCTGGGAACAGCTTTTGTGATCTCATATTAAATTTTCCCCTGAATCCGCCCCTTGGCAAAAATTACTCACATCGTTAAAAAATATTTAATTAGGCTGTAGTTTATACCCAGCTCACTGGGGAAATGTTGGAATTAATATGATTTGCATGAATTCTGTTTCTCTTTTTCTGTCACAGATTAGTTTTGAATTCAGTTCAGAGGGGTCGTTGACACTGGCAAGGACTCACAATCGTGAAGGTCAAACAGGTAGCAAATACTTCCCCTGGGTAGGCTTCCTGAAAAGACAGCTCAAAATTGCTTATAATTATGGGTTACCTGAAAGGCCGTTTGCTGTTTTTATTTTTCTAGGGTTCCTAGAAATACTGCATGGCTCGAAGTTTTGAGTAAACCATTTTGTTCCCAATAAAACAACAGGCCAGCTAACATAGAAAGTCATGCACTGAGGTGTGCGGTCTCCTGTGCTTCGCAGCCCTTTATTGATTTCCCTCCGTCCACAAAGGAGAGAAGCCTTTCTGCCTTGTGTTGGGATGCTGGTTGCAGATAGTCGTTTGCTAAGATGGCCAGCAGTCAGTACATTTTCTTCATAGTAACGCATCTGCTTGCTTAATTATTTCTCACAAGATAATACACAATGTTTAGCTCCGAACTTCCTTGTTTATTCTTCCATGAGTTAGGGAAACCTCAGGGAATCCACAGTCCTTGGTCATTTATTTCACAAGAAATTTAATGGAATATTTAATTAATAATCTAATCAATCAATTAATCTCAGTTACATAAGTGTTGAAATCTAATTCTTTTTCACAGCTATATCAATAAAAGAAGGGAAATGGCTCCCACTTATCAGGATAATAGAAAACCATTACAGACACAAAGAAAAATTGAAATTGTATTAATTCTGCTACAGCGCCCCAGCTTTGCCAGTATTAACAAAGTCTTTGCATTTTAGACAAATTTTACTTTATCCACTAGAACTGTGAGATAGGCCTTTTATGTCATAACCTTTTTCTAATAAAAAAAATAATAATGATCTGTTAGAAGTTACTATTTCCAAAAATTAAGACTTTGGCCTTCTAAGTAAACATATTCTAAGTAATTAACAGGCACTTTCAAGCTCCGTGGGCATTACTTCTGGTGTTGTTGATCAGTTATATTTTGAGATGTATAAACTATCTGCCTTCAAAGTGTACTCAGCCAATACCACGCTGCCAACTATCCAACTGTTGATGAATAAATGTTTAGATACAGGTGATTAAAACAGGGCTTCTTCCAACACTGGAAAATGGGTGTCAGTTTGACACTCACTTGACAAAGTTGTGTGTCCATTTCTTCTCAGAAAATGGATGCTTTGTGTAGCCACTGCAATCAGAGCCTTGTCTGAAGACAAGGGGAGTGAAGAGCATCACGTTTGAAATTATCCCTAAATTGAAGAATCCTGAGATGGGGGAGGAAGAGTGCAGCTTTCTGACTACATATGTTTTTTTTGGGCTCACAGTGTGAGATGCTTACCCTGTTTAATCCTCCAGTGCAGGGTAAAGCAGATAGAATTATCTGAATTTCACAGGTGAGGTAAAAGCTCAACGTTGCAAACTGATGAACTTCTCTTTATAAAGGTATTTAGAATAAGAACCTCTCACACCCCCCAAACAAGACCATTGAGGCTCAGAACTGAGCCCAGAACTCAGTTCTTTCAGCTATGTAGCCTGGGGTTCCCAGTTAGGAGCCATTTTGGAAAAGCATAAAGCTACAAGGACTTTCTTTTTAACTTCGTCATATCCTCCAAGGTATCAAATCTCTGTATTTTATTTTGTACATTTAGGTAGAAGTATGACATTTACATCTAATTCTCTGTCTCAAAAGAACCATCACATCTTCAGGTAAATTGAGAACAGCTCAGGCTAAAGCACATTAACTTAAAACAACACCTTGTTTCCCTCAGATCTCATTGGCTCACTTTACCATTTTAAACACCAAATCAATTTAACTCCTTTTGCTTTCCTCAGATTTAAACATGCCTATGCCTTTATGAAATCTACCCAACAGGAGCTAATAAATAGATTAGATGATAGGTAGGTAGATAGATGACAGATAGATAGATAGATAGATAGATAGATAGATAGATAGATAGATATTGATTGATTTCGCAAAGCCATGTGCATGCTTGTGGTGAATTCAAGATCAGCCTAAACTTGACTCAAAAAGGAAAGACAAAAAAAAGAAGAAATAGAAAAAAAAAGAAAGAAACATGATAGGTGTGAGAGAGAGAGAGAGAGAGAGAGAGAGAGAGAGAGAGAGAGGTAACATCCAAATTAGGAGAAGGATAATCTGTGTAAACAATAGTATTTCCAATATATTTTTCTGAATATATGAAAACCAAAATAAGTGACAAAAAAGAGTGAGAGGGAGATGAGAGAGGAAGAGGATAGGAAAAGAGAGAGGAGACAAAGCGCTGAGGATATTAACACAGCCTCAAAAAAAAAAAAAAAGTGCTGATGATTCAGAACTAGGACAGGTCTCTGCCTTGTTAGTTGCAAATGCCTTTCCCCACAGTGGCCACTTCGAAGAGCACAAAGCCTCCAGGACTTCCTGCTTAACTCTCATCTCTGCCTGGTAGTGAACCCCACTGTTCCATCCCATACTCTTGAGTAAAAGCCACAGCATTTATACCTAATTCACTGTCAGTCTGAAAGGAACCAGCACATTCTCTTCCTCAACTCCAGGTAGCGGTAAATCATAGCTACTGCTCCCAAGAGTATAGGCTAAGTGCATTCTGGGACTACCAGTTTTGTTTCCTAGCTATTCTGTCCCAACTGCTTTCCAGGGACTCTCTTTGTCTAGATCCATTGTGCCAAGGAAGCAAAAATAAGTTTTGTGTCAAATCACCCAGTTTTAATCAGATTGTTCACAGGAAGATTCACTTGGTTGAAATGCATTCAAAATTAAACATGGGAGTTTTAGGGGATTTTTTAAAGTAACAAAGTGGTGTACTACATGACCTGTGTGGGTCTGTGTGACCAATTCTGAGCACAATTTGAAGTAAGCCAAGGTGGGTAGACAATGACTGTCCTGTAGGTGCCATTCACTAGCTGCTTGTATGCTCCTGGAGTTATCATCTCTCCTGAGTCCCTCAACATCCTGAAGAGCAAGTGATAAGACCCCATTTTACAGTGGAAACAATGGAGGTTATATGACCTCTCCAAGGTCACATGGAAATTGTGAGCTAGGATTCAAACCCTGGCCTTTCCTCTTCCAAAGCCCCAATGCAGCCCTGCCGATAGCCCAGGCAACTCCTCAAACAGAGGTCACTGCCCTCCCCGAGCAGCAGACTGGGTACTTCATTTTTTTTTTATTGAAATTGTATATATTTAAGGTATGCAGCTGCTGTTTTGATATGCATATTCATATTGAACTGATTACTTCAGTCAGTCTAATTAACAGACCCAACTTCACAGTTCATGTGTTGTGAGGACACTTTGGATCAGCTCTTAGAAAATGTCATGTAATGTGCTGTTACCAATTCTAGTGCCATGATATACATTTGATTTCCAAAAGGTGTCCATTCTGTAGAAATGAAGCTTGTGTCCTTTCCAATAGCTGTCTCCTTTCCTCTCTGCTTTTCAAAGGAAATGAAGTCAGTATCTGAAAGGAGGAGTGGCACTCTCATGCTCACCGCAGTATTAGTCATAATAGCTAGGCTATGGAATCAACCCAAAGTGCCTGTCAGGAGATGAATGGCAGAATATTTAGTTTGCCAATTGCAACAACATGAATAAGCCTGAAGGACATTATGCTAAGTGAACTAAACCAGACACAGATAAGAAAAATACAGAATGATTGCACTTAAGCATGAAATGTGTACATAAATGTACATGTATGTATGAATGCATGTATGCTATAGAAAGTGACTGTTCTTTAACCATGATGATGTGTATGTATGTATGTATGTATGTATGTATGTATGTATGTTGTAGAAACTGACTGTTCTTTAACCATGATGATGTGTGTGTATGTATGTATGTATGTATGTATGTATGTTGTAGAAACTGATTGTTCTTTAACCATGACGATGTGTGTGGATGTATATATATTGTATAAATACATGTATATGCATGTATGTTATGTAAATGTATGTATATATGTGTGCATGCATGTATATATGTATGTATGTATGTATGTAGTAGAAACCAACTCTTCTCTAACCCTGCCTGTATGTATATATGTATATATATTTGTATATATGTATGTTATAGAAACTGACTTTTCTCAAACCCTGACTGGGCCACTAACCCTAGTGTGAGGTTATAGCAAAACCCTGGAGTTCTAGATCTCAGGTCCTTAGTCTAAAAGGCAGTGAACCGAATGAAAGGTACCAGGGAACCAAGGGGTACAAGAAAGCCTTTTGAGATCGTCAATTTAATCAAGCCAACAAACATGTATTGTGCCTTGGTAAGTATGAGGAAAAGTAAACCATCACCCAAGACATCAAGAAGCTAGAACTGTAGAAAAGGGATAACTGAATTCATAGTCAGCTAAGTTAGTATTGTCAAATTGCTTAAGCTCCCAGAACAAGCCATTCCCATCATTTTCCCAGTGCATGACATCTTTGAGCACACGCTTAAAAAAATGGGAAGAGAAAGTTGAAGAGAAAGAGAAAATCAACATCTGCTTCCTCTGTAAGCACACCCCTGCCTCTCTGCAGCTGGTTTCCTATACTCTGTGCTGTTCTCACTCTACCAGCAAGCAAAGTCCCCATGGGCTGATTTTTTTTCACATAACATTGTCCAAATACACAAACACTAACTATGTACATCATGGGAAAAAAATGATATCAATGTTAGCTTGCAGTGAGGGCAGGGGCATGTATGTTACTGCTCAGCATCCCATTCAATGTGAACGTCTCGACTGACTACGGGAGGTAAGCAAAACACTGACTTTTTCAAACAGATGTTGCCTCTTCCTCCAAGTACACACTGCTCACTCCTCAGGGCTCCTGCAAAACTTGGGTATTGATTCTCTGGAATGCCAGCCATGCTTCTTTCCCGTGTCTCGGCCTGAAGAGGCAGCTAGCCTTTCTTGAGCTCTTTCTCCTTTGTGGTGTCCACTCGAGTACACAAATTGTCAGCTGAGAGGCTTAGGTGTGTAGTTAGAACATTTTGTGGCTGTGTTCTTACTAATTCTCCCTCATGGGAATCAGGGATCTGTCTATTCAAGGCAACAAGCTAAAGACTGGAAATGTTTAAAAGGTACAGTAAATCACCCAGCTTCACTTTAACAATCAATGGTGAGAACAAGGAGAGGAGAAGTAAGAAAACCAGGTCTTTGCTTGCCAAGGCAAAGGCTTCGCGTTATAGCTACCTCAAGAGTAGCTGTTTAGTTTATGCTTCTTTTACTTTCCCTTTTGAGCACATCAATTCCACATATCTACCAGGTTCTGTATAGCCCACAAGTCAGGATTGTTGTCTTTGAACTACTTGGAATCTATAAAATATTCTTTTTCTGGCTGAACATTTGAATGGCCAAAACCAAATAAAACACCAATATAAAACAGATATAGCTGGAAAGCAATAAGGATGGGACTCAGAGGTATACCAGGACCCCTGACCATGAGGCCTATCCAAAGTCTCAGTGAATCTGTGGATTAATTCCAATCACCTTCAATCCCAGAAGTCAGGGAAGGAAATTGTGTGTTTCATTGTAGAATCAAGGGATCCATTATCTCTTTGGATCTGGGACAATTGTCTTTCCATATGAAACCCTTGTGTACCAACCTCCATTTACCATAGTTTATCAGTTTGCATCTTGGTCAAGCCTATGTATTGTTGCTGATACATATGCTGTATTTCTCCTTCCAATTCTGGTCCTAAAAGACCAGAATTGATTGCCCAAGCATGGGCTTCTGTTAATGTAATGAATGGTAAACACCAAGGATAAGCCATCTTCCATTACCCTGGGAACTTGGCAAACCTTTCTGAACCAGGTTGTCTCTCAAAACATGTTTAACATCATTTATCCATTTGCAAGACTGTTTATTTGGTCAATATCTATGTAGGACATTGACCTACATTTATAGCAATGAAGTAGATACACAGAGCTTCTTCCCTCAGAAAACTTACATAAATACACACATATCGTTTGATGACGATCTATATATGCCATATTTGCCTTGTTTGAGACACTCCCTTTACTTAACATTGACAGCAGGAGTCCATCCCAAGCCCCTTACATAGTGCGGATGCTATGGCAGCACTAAATGCAACTAACAGCTTACCAGAAGTTTGTTTTCAACAACCTCAGTTTGTCCAGTGAAATAAACAAAAACAGTACCTTTACCATGATAATGGCTCATTAATGAATTGAAATTGAGATTTCTATTTTTGCTGGTGTAAGGGCTGTTGAGACAATAGAGTGAATGCCTAGGAAATTAAAAAGATTACTGATAGAATATATATAAATAAATAGATAGATAGATAGATAGATAGATAGATAGATAGATAGATAGATAGATAGATAGATAAATTCACTCCAAGGTATGAAGGTCCCACAATGGACTTCATTAACATATAAACCTTGAACATTTGACATAGGAAAAATCCAGTCCACCTTCTGCCAGCCCTGAAACTTGGAAAGGAATTGGTTTTCTGCTTGGAAGAAATGGGTCAGACAAGTAAAACACATGCAAACTGTGGGAGGTAGCACTTTCAAAGAGTCTTAGTACATGTAACCCAAAAAGGCACTGGGATGCTACAGTACATGTGCTACATGCACCACTAAAGCACAAAAAGGAAGGACTGGACACCTGGTGTTAAAAAGAACAACCAACAGAAATAATAAACTAGATTACACATTAGTTTGCCCGTTCCTCAGTGATGAATGGGTGAGCTAAGAGGTCATGCTGCTCCCTGATGAGATCCTCAGTCCTCCTTAACAATGGGTTTCTGGCTATAAACAGTGTCCAGGAACCCTTGATCCATCCTTGCCTTGGTTTTGTCTTCTGTTTTTATAGTCCTCATTTCAATGGGCAGCATGAACTTTTCCATTTGCAAAAAAGCATTTAATCAACAGTCAATGTTTTGAATCAGATTAAAGCCACAAATACTTTGAGAGCTGAATATTTGTTCTGTCCTGCTACTCATTTTATCTTGTGATAGACAGTGCAAAGCCATGAGTGCGCTGATTCCCTTGCAATAGCCTAGGATGCTGATGGTCAAAAGTGATGAATGTTTCTCTTAAAAGATCTTTAGTTCTTCCCCAGAATTTTCCCCCTTCTCTTTTTACTCATTAAAGAAAGAAAGAAAGAAAGAAAGAGAGAGAGAGAGAGAGAGAGAGAGAGAGAGAGAGAGAGAGAA
>JADRCD010200590.1:0-24393 GCA_019843815.1 Montemys delectorum | reverse complement strand
ACGGCAGACTTCTCACTAGAGACTATGAAAACTAGAAGATACTGGGCAGATGTCATACAGACCCTACAAGAACACAAATGCCAGCCCAGGCTACTATACCCAGCAAAACTCTCAATTACTTAGATGGAGAAAACAAGATATTCCAAGACAAAACAAAATTTAGACAATATCTTTCCACAAATCCAGCTTTACAAAGGATAATAGATGGAAAACACCAACATAAGGAGCAAAACTATACCCTAAAGAAGCAGGAAAGTAATCTTTGAACAAATCCACACAAATCTAATTCCACTTCTTACAACAAAAACAACAGGAAGTGACAATTACCTTTTCTTAATATATTAATATGAAAATTAATATTATCAACATACCCTAAGCGATTGAAATCCAAAAATATGAGGAATTAGAAATTTGTTGATTGTCATCCAATAGTCTCTCTAATTTGGTAACTGGAGAAATAGGTCCAATATTGTACAATCTATATATACTTTCAGCTTGTTTGTGACAGTGTCTTGCTGTATACAACATAAGGGTCTTGAAATCTTGCTTCTCCTATCACAGCCTCTCTATTAGTAGTATTGTTTATTTCATGTTTTTACACTATACTATGGATGTAGAACTTTTGACTCCTCCAGCACCATGCCTGCCTGGATGCTGCTATGCTTCCCATCATAATGGTAATGGACTGAACCTCAGAAGCAGTATACCAGGCCCAATTAAATGTTGTCCTTTATAAATAATGCCTTGGTCATGGTGTCTCTTTATAGTTTTAAACTAAGGAACAAGGTGCATGTGGATTCCATGCAGATTCTCAAGGTCTTGGGAGCAATATTTAGCATAACAATACATAGCAAAAGACCAAAGCTCAACAAGAAACTCTCAGTAACAATTTGGACAAATCAGGAAACATGCCCCAGTAAGGCAGAAGGAACCAGAAATTTTAATACTTTTGGTCCCACTCAGAACAGAAATCCAAACAAACCTAGAACATTATGTCTTCTTTGTCTAAACAATGCCAATCTAATTTTTGTAAAAATGGCACTGATTTCTTTGGTGCTATTGTTGTAATCTCTAACAATATAAGAATCTTATCAAACCAAGGAGACTGGATGAGGCCCTCAAAGAATGGAGGTAATTCAACAGCCTCAGGGCACCAATCCATTTGTCAATGAGAGACTATCCAAGAGCTGCAGCTGGCAGCCCCAGGGAGCATAGGACTGAGCCTCTGTTCAGCCTCTACAACAATATTTACTCATTACTCCTTCTCAGACAAGCTACCTTAACTATTAGAGATCATAAACTTTTCCTCACACAAGGAGACTCTGTATAACAAATGGAACTAATAACAACTGTTATTGCCCTTTAGAAATTGAGGACAAGTCCCTTTTTAAAACTTCTTCACTGTTTGCTAGCCATTCTATCCCCAACTTTCAGAATTAGAAGTATTGCTTCCAATCTAGAAATTGCCTTTTCTTTATGTAATATGATCAAATTCACTCTATGCTTCCTAGCCCTATGCATGAAGAAAGGATTAATTTGATTCCATGACAGAAAATATTCCTTTTTCTATTGAAGGCAACTTAGCAAAATCTTACTGCACTCTTTGGAATTATTCCCTGATGAGCTTGCATCCTTGTGACTTTATGGAGAAAAACATTACAAGCATCCTATCCTTTGGAAAGTTAGTCTTTATTCTTGTAGGAATGGACACTTAGTTTTCACTGTTATTTTTGCCTTTGATTAACCTGGGAAAGCTTTCACAGATACGATATAACGTTTATTTCATTAATTTATAATCTTGGATATGCCAGGGCTTTTAAAATTAGGCAATGCTATTGGTGTTCTGTTCAGAAACTTCTTTTCTGGCTCAGACTCTAAGATCAACAATTGATAAATGGGACCTTATGGATTGCAAAGCTTCTGTAAGGCAAAGGACACTGCCAATATGACAAATCAGGAGCCCACAGACTGGGAAAGGATCTTCACCAACCTACATTTGATGGAGGGCTAATGTCCAAATTTTACAAAGAACTCAAGAAGTTAGATGCCAACAACCCAAATAACCCAATTAAAAAAATGAGGTACAGAACTAAACAGATAATTTTCAACAGAGGAATATCAAATGGCTGAGAAGCACTTAAAGAAATGTTCAAAGTCCTTAGTCATCCAGGAAATGCAAATCAAAACAACTCTGAAGTTCCATCTAACAACCGTCAGAATGGCTAAAATCAAAAACTCAAGAGATAGAACATGCTGGTGAGGGTTTGAAGCAAGAGCAACCCTCCTCCATTGCTGGTGGGAGTGCAAACTTGTACAACCATTTTGGAAGTTGATTTGGTGTTGTCTCAGAAAACTGGAAACAGTTATACCTGAAGACCAATACCACACATGGTCATATACTGAAAAGATGCTCCAACATCTCACAAAGACAGTTGCCTAACTAAGTTCATAGCAGCTTTATTTATATAGCCAGAAACTTTAAACAACCTAGATGCTTAAACTGAAAAATTCATAAAGAAAATAGCCCAACTTGACTGCCCCAACTTGAGACCCATCCATCCCATGTGAGAAAACCAACACTGACACTATTGATGATACTGTGCTATGCTTGGAGCAGGGGCCTAGCATAATTGTCTCTTGAGAGGGTTCATCCAGCAGCAGATGAAGGCAGATGCAGAGACCCTCAGCTAAATATCAAGCAAAGCCCAAGGAGTCTTATGGAAGACTGGGGGGATAGAAGTGAGCAAGTCGGTGAGGGTCAAAGACACCACAAAAGACCCACAAAGTCAGCTAGCATGGGACTATGGGGGCCAACAGAGCCTGGGCCACCAACCAGGGAGCATACAGGAGCTGGACCTAGACCCTCTATACGTTTGTAGCAAATGTTCAGTTTGGCCTTCATGTGTGTCCCCTAACAAGTGGAATGGGTTTTCTTAGTCTCTGTTCCCTTCCATTGGATCCCCTACCCACTACCTGGACTGCCTGGTTGGGTCTCGGTGGGAGAGTATACGCCTAGTCCTGCTGGGACTAGATGTTCCTGGGTGTGGTAAAACCCAAAGGGGCTCCATTTTTCTGAAGAGAAGAGGAATGAGGGGCAATGAGGGAAGGGACTTGTAAGGGCAAGACTGGGAAGAGAGGAGGGAGGGAGCTGTGATCAGGTGTGGGACAGTGGACTATGCTACCAAACAGAAAACTTGGTAAAATTGAGCAGATTCAGAAACCCCAGTAATTCTCATACCTGAGAATGGCCTTGTCAGCCTGTTGAATGCTGTAGCCTGTCACTGACTCCAAAATAGCATGAGCTGTAGAAGAAGCCAACCTTGAGCAGACTCCTCAACCCCTTTGGAAAACACAACTCTTTGGCCAGAGCCCCACAGATGCCTGTGGATATTGACCAGTATGAATTAACTGGAAACTGGTGCCCAACGTAGTGCAAGAATAGCTGACACCACAACCAATATCCACAAAAATTCAATAAGACCTTGGAGAAGGAACTGAAGGAGCTGAGGGGGTTTGCAGCCCCCTGTGGGGGTCAACAGGTCAAAACCCCTAGAGCTCCTGGGAAATGGACTACTAACCAAAGAGTACACATACAATAATTCCATGAGAGGGTGAGTCTCTCTCCCACAACTCTAGAGACAAATAACCTGCCTTTTCCTGCTGTGCTTTTGATCAGCATCATCCCATAGATTTAGACAAGCTAAAGGGACAACTGATGCCTTCTGGCCAGAGCTATTCTCAGGTGTGGACTAAAGGTCCCTTTTAGCCCCTGTATAAAACCTAACAACCCTATAATAGGCAAAGACTATCTAACTTGTCCTTAAAACAAAAACAATATATACTAAGAACTCAAGAAGTTAGATTCCAGAGAACCAAAAATGGGGAACAGAGCTAAACAGAGAATTCTCAACTTAGGAAACTCAAATGGCCAATAAGCACCTAAAGAAATGTTCAACATGCTTTGTCATCAGGGAAATGTATATCAAAACAACCCTGAGATTCCACCTCACACCAGTCAGAATGGCTAAGATCAAAAATCAGGTGACAGTAGATGCTGTCAAGGATGTGGAGAAAGAGGAACTTCTCCATTGCTGGTGGGATTGCAAACTGGTACAACTCCTCTGGAAATCAGTTAGGTGGTTCCACAGAAAATTGGACGTAGAGTATCTGAGGACCCAGCTATACCACTCCTGGGTATATACCCTGAAGATGCTCCAACATGTGATAAAGACACATGTCCTACTATGTCAATAGCAGCCATATTGATAATAGCCAGAAGCTGGAAAGAACTCAGATGTCTCTCAACAGAGGAATGGATACAGAAATTGTGGTACATGTATACAATGCAATACTACTCAGCTATTAAAAGCAATGACTTCATGAAATTTTCAGGGAAATGGATGGAACTTGAAAGTATCATCCAGAGTGAGGTAACTCAGTTACAAAAAAAGCACACATGGTATGCACTCACTGATAAGTGGATATTCCCATAAGTTTGGAATACCCAAGATACAATTCACAGACCACATGAAGCCCAAGAAAAACAAAGACCAAAGTGCTTCAAAGTGCTTCAAAGTGCTTCGGTGCTTCTTAGGAGGGGGAACAAAATGCTCACCGGAGGAAATATGGAGACAAAGTGTAGAGCAGAGACTGAAGGAAAGGCCATCCAGAGACTGCCTCACCAAACCCAGACACTATTGTGGATTCGAGGAAGTGCTTGCTGATGGAAGCCTGATATGGCTGTCTTCTGAGAGGTTCTGCCGAAGCCTAACAAATACAGAGGTGGATGCCCACAGCCAACAATTGGACTGAGCATGGAGGTCCCTGATGGAGGAGTTGGAGAAGGGACTGAAGGAGCTGAGGGGGTTTGCAGCCCCCTGTGGGGGTCAACAGGTCAAAACCCCTAGAGCTCCTGGGAAATGGACTACTAACCAAAGAGTACACATGGAGGGACCCATGGCACTGGCCACATATGTGCAGAACATGGTCTTGTTGGACATCAGTGGGAGGAGAGGCCCTTGGGCCTGAGGGTGTTTGATTCCCCAAAGTAGGGGAAGAAGGGAGAGGGTGGGTGTGTGTCAGAGTAACCTCATAGAGGCAGGGGTCGGGGAGGGAATTGGATAGGAGATTTCTGAAGGGGAGACCTGGAAAGGGGAAAACACTTAAAATGTAAATAAAGAAAATAATGAATAAAAAATATAAAAACAAAAACAAAACAAAACAAAAAACAAACAAACAAACAAACAAACAAAAAACCTGATAACTCAGCAGCTAGTTTAAAGCTATAGGGGCAGCTTTCAATCCTTAAATCTGCTTGAATGCTTAGTTTTCTAGACCTCTGTAGAATTCCCCCAAAGCCAATGTACCAAGAGAGTGTTCCCATTGGACAAGGCGTTTCTTTTCTTTTCTGTCATAGGCAACTTGTCAGGGAGGCAAATTCTTCCAGGTCAGGGAGATACATGCCCTATTACATTCACATGGAATAAAGACAGCCAAAAAACAGTCCTTGTTTTGGGAGGAAGTTCTTCAGAGAGTGTTCTGCATGGCCAATGGTAATACTTATAGCCCTAACTCATGGAATTGAGCCCTCTCATCAGAAGCAGGGATATCCAAAAAGGAACCCCCCACCCCATGATTTTTTGCTGATCTTAGATATAATTCATACAACCATCTAAAATAGGACAGGCTGATAATGGCACAGCCCCTGAGCCTCCTCAATCAGATGAGCTCAAAGAACAAGGTCCTAAAAACCACCCTATTTTAGATCTCACAGCCTTTACCCAATTAATATGAGAAATAACATCCATCTACCCATCCCAGCCCCTTTATCCCTAAAAGGAAACATTTAACCAATCAGCCCCACCCACCTCTCCTTCCTTCACCTAAGAACAGGGCTTCATTAGAAAAACAAAAGAGCTTCAGGTGGCCTCTTCCTCTACTCTACCTCCCCCAACCCAACCTTAGATAGGTATCCTCCCTCCTTTCCAAGCCATCAAAGGCAAAGACCTACCAAATGTTTAGCCAGAAACCTGCTAAACTCCATAGTCCTCTACCCCAACCATCTACCACTCAACAACTTTGCAATTTCTGTGACTCTGTTGCAACAACAAACCCCACCTCCCATGCTACTCAGGACTCTGATACAGATCCAGAATCCCAAAACACCTGAGCATTCTCCATTAATTCCCCAATTGAACTAAACCACTCAACTGGTACCCACAAGGTTAATCCCTCTTCACCTTTACCACCGTGGGAATTCTTCAACAGATAAAAGCTGATAATGGCCCTTTCACTAGCTCTCAATTAAAAACTGTCTACACACAATGGGAAATTGCAATAATAAAAAGACCACAGCAAAACCTAAAAGCCTATCTTCTAAAGCAAAAGATAACCACATACCCTCTAATTTACAATTAATGATAGATCTGACTACTCTGAACAAATTTAACATCTATAAAAACTCCAAACACCCTCCTATCTCCCTCCATTGGCACATACCAAAATTACTCCCTCTGCCCCCATCCTAGTATGATGGTGTGATCCTTTGGATGGAATTTAGAAGGGACCAGTTCCTCTCTTGACAACTGGGAGGAGTTCCACTTGAGTTTTCCCACAAGACCAGCTTAAGCCTATCTGGGTTTCCACCAGAAATGTCCAACACCACCTTACCAATCAATAAGATGCCCTGCCTCTCACTGACAGATCAAGGACAGAGGAGGAGGAGAAGGCAGAGGAAGCACAACACCCAAAAGAACAACAAGATCCTCTAGCAGGATATCCATGACCTAGTGACTGCTGTTCAAGCCATGTGCCCTTCACAAGCCCCCTCTCCTCTACTCTCATGGCTATTTTTGTCATTCTTAATGTTAACTCTGTTCCTGTTCAGCTTCTATTTAGTCTTCCTAACACTTACCACTGGTGATTTTTCACTAGAGAGACCTACAAAGGATATCACAAAAAATCATAGGAACCCAGGATTGCCCACTTGAAGGATGTCAGACCAGAATTGAGATCCCTATACACTTGGATTCTGTCTCCCTAGTCATTTCCTCTGCTTTCCTTTCTAAGACACAGGTAAAAGTCTCCAGAAGGTCTCCACATGTGGAGGTTACAGATATTGGAGCTGCAGAATTGAATCCACCAGCCATGGTTGTTAGCATTCTGTATAAACTCCACCCCCACAGATACCTGGCAGCAGCCAGTTATGCTCCTCCCCATGGTTACCTGGCAAGGGCCAGGTAGGCCTGGCCCTATAAAAGGGGCTATTTGCCCCCCCCCTTACTCTTGCTTCTTTCCCTTGTCTTTTGCCCCTTTGTTACCCCCCTCTCCGCATTCCCTTCCTCCCTCTCTCCATGTGGTCATGGCCGGCCCTTACTTCTCTACTCTCTCCTTCTCTCTGCCTTTCTCTGCCTCTGTTACCCTCTTAACTCCCCTTCCCATTCCCTAAATAAACTCTATTCTATAATATATGGGTGTGTGTCTGGTCCCTCAGGGGGAAGGGATGCCTCCCCATGGGCCTGCCAAGGTACCCCCTTCCCTCACACCACGCCAGAACATATTCTTATAGCTCTTTCTCTTTTTATGATCACAACAATAGTAGCACCATGCTCACCAAACTTAAAACTCATTTTCAGCTTTCCATGAGGTGAATGTTGGTGAACAGGACTCATGGGTAAACTCTATCCTAATGGCTATGCCAAATACCAGATAGCCAACCTATATGTCTACCATGAACTTGGCCCCACCTCCAAATCAGTCTTTACCCATGTTAATACTCTTCAACAGGAAAATCATTCTCAGAAGGAACTCTAAGCTACCCTCTCCCAGTACATTCAATAGGCAGCCAACCTCCTTCCTTTAACCATGCACCCCAACTCCTCCCAATACTTTTTCTGTGCTTCTCTCTCCCAACTGATATTAGCGCCTGCTCCTATTAACATTTCCCTTCATGAAATCCATGGACTCTTACTCATAAGGAAAGCACAAGATATTCTTCTGTTTGACCTACCCAAACCCTTTTGCCTTGTAGGACCATCTTCAAAACCCCATCTTACATGTATCCATGACATCATGAAATCAATATGTCTTAACCTTCCTGTTCTCCTCTGGTGGACAGGCACTACAACAGGTTCCTGTATTAACCCCCCTTTCAAGGCTTCTACACCCCTGTGATAGCTGTTCCTCAGATTTATCTCTATGAACCTGAAGAACTAGCCTTGCAGATGGGAGGAAGCAGAAAGCAGAGAGAGATCCTTGTAAGAATGGAGCAAACAGGGACACCTCATAAAAACACCAAGGAGCAAGGAATGTCCATTAAACCTAAAGACAGAGCTTCAGAAGAGTTTACCAAGCAAACATCAGTCCCCAGGAGATGCCCTAATTGTGGGGAGAAATGCCCGGTTCCAGGAAACATCCTTGGGAGGGTGGATCCCCCTACCCCTCCTACGTGCAATCGGTATCTCCCCCTCACCTGCGGCATAAAGGTCAATGAGAACAAAAGACAATGGGCTCCACCAATGAGAGATAAGCAACTCATGCTGTAAACCTATATACTGAAAGGTATAAAAAGTATGTGTGGTTTGTTCCTGGTCGTCGCCTTTGCTCTGAATGCAGGACGACCCCAGTATACTGGCAATAAAAACCTCATGCAATTTGCAGCGATCTCCCTCCTGATTCTTCGAGAGTGGGGGACCCACGCTGGAATCTAACATCCTCATCCTTCTGCTCAATGGACTGGGCCTCGCTGTCTCACTTGGTGGGAAAGAAACCACTGAATCAGCCTTTGTTCAAAGATAGGAGACAGTTATTTGATGAAACCTCTCCTTTATACAAAACAAAAAGGAGGAGTTGTGGGACAGTGGACAATGCTACCAGACAGAAAACTTGGTAAGGTCAAGCAGATTCAGAAACCCTTGTAATTCTCGTATCTGAGAACAATGGACATTTCATCTACTCCCGACCAGGTTCTGTCCTGAAACACAGACAACCATAGCACCCCATGGAGATGACTGTGACAATCAGTCACATAGGGCATTGTTGCTGGAAGCTGTTTGAGCCTACCAAAGTCACTTTTGCCTGTTGGCCCCAACCTTGGCTCCTAGCCACTCACTACACCCACTAGCTCACTATGCACCCCCACCAACTCCAGAAGAGCATCTGCTACAAAAGAGGCCTGATAGCACTCCTTGATCTGATTCTCCCTCTCTCTTGAAAAGAGCAACTCTTTGGCAGCTCCCATTGGGCCAGAGCCTCACAGATGCCTGCAGATAGCTTCCAGTATGAAGACCAGCAATTGGGAAGTCAAATGAATAGAAAAATAAGAAGAATAAAAAAAAAGAAAAAAAATTGATGAATGCTATTGTGTTTATCCTACTATTGCACCTATGGACATCTCTTGACAGACCAGTTGTTATTATGTCTCACAGTGGTCACAGAAAATTAATATTGTTAGCAATATTTCTCTTCCAAAAACCTGCACATCAATGAAAGTATTCAGTAAAGAAGAAGCTCCCTGGTAGGCACTAACTTCATTTCCCAAGTTTTCATGACCAAAGCCCATGGTGTCTTCAGCAATCACACATTATTATCAAGTTCTGGTGGGCAGGAAAGAGCAAATACAATAGTCCAGATTACTTTTTGGTTTTCTGGGACTTTCCTGACAAACCACTAGAGAGGAAGTGTACAACAGCTGACAGTGAACATTTTCTTTGACAGGCTGTGGTTTCTCTGAGATAGATTATCGAATTTGTAAGATAACTACAATTAGATTATTTTATGTAAAAATAAAGATAGATGATAAATGATATACAGACAGATAAATAATAAATAGATGATAGATAATCTATTTATATCACATATGCATGAAGTATATAAAATAGTACATTTCCATATAGAGGTTTTAAATATCCTTAATCTTACTTGTCCCAAATTCATACAGTACTGTAAATCTGGCAAATAATTCATGCCAAGGGAGTTCATAAACAGCAGGGGTGAACCTACTATCATTTTGTTAAATGGGCCTAGTATCAAATTGCTTTCTACTATCATATCTCTATACTCAGAGATTAGAGCTATTTTCTGAGAAGTAAGAAGTTTCTTTGTGCAGTGGCCATTTATTAACATGAAGCTCAAAACTGGTCAAAGACCAGAGAATAAGTGTCTATAAAGTGTTCAGCTATAAACATTTGTATTGTATAAACATTTGTATTCCAGACCCATTGTTCATTACACAGGATCTTGGCAGAAAGGGGAATGGAAATATTTCAAGATGAAGTGGTGCCTGATAATACAAAGGAAATAGCATGTTTTCACACACACACAGGAATGTTGCCCATATGAACTCTGAGAAACCATGAGAGCATGCACAAGCCCATGGCAGATAAAATTCCAACATGGGGAGCATGATATCACACCACGAGCTAAGGAGCTGCTGAAACTTGATAGCTGCTATGAGAGGGAGAGTCAGTTTCCTTTAATGATATAACCCTCAATGAGTAGACTACATGCCAGAGCAGCCTCCTCACCACAGACTAGGTAGACAACAGAAACTGCTTTCAAAGGGGAAAAAACAAGGAACGCAAAACTCAAAGCTTGGTGGAAAGGTAGAGAAGGGTGGACTGGGTACTTTTATGAAGAGTTGGGGTGAGTGAAAAATGTGCAAAATATATTGTATGATAATCTTAATGAATTGATATGTTTTAAAAGATAAAAAAACTGAAATTTGATAAACTAAGTGAGTTTAACCACACAAACAGGAGAGTTTTGAAGGCCGTTGTAATAAGAAGTTAGCAATGCTTACAAGAAACCTGGCAATTTGCGCTGCCACAACAATGTTGTCTTGAGGGCAAGAGTCCACCATAGAAGTTTCCATCTCATGAAATACAAATTAATTTGAAAGAAAGAGCTAAAAGCATGAGAGTCTTTGGAGGAATCCCTTTCTCCTCAAATGCAACTATTTAAGGACCTGTTTCCTGACGATTAGCAAACAGCAGCTCCTGCAAGTCTGGCTCAAGAGATCAGCAGATCTAAGTAGCATTGTTCACAATGCACTTATTCACTGACGTGAAAACAGTATGGTTGACAGAGTTTGGGAGTCTTACCTTTCAAAAAAAGAGTCCAAGGTCAAGTAATATGTGTGAGGCTTGGAACCTTTAAAAAGAGATCTAGGGACACCACTGGGGAACTATAAAATTGAAGATTAACTGAAAAAGGGTAGTTTAAAATTTGTATGTGCCAGGGTTGGATATCTGCAGGGGTAAAGAAGAAGTAAGGTTGCCACAAAGGAGAGGCTCATTGTGCTGCTGGCACCAGAGAGGAAGAGGTGCCGCTAGCCAAAGCCTTCAAAACCCATAAGCTTCCATCACAAGCTACAAGTATTGTACCTTTCAGTATTTGGTGTTTGCCCAATTGAGTCTCCAAATTTTAATCAGAAGTGCCCTCTACGTTCCAATTAGTTAAGAAGACAAAAATTTAGAGATCCAGTCTAACACTTTTTGTTCAGTCCACTCAGAATCTATGCCTCCCTTGGTAACTCTAATCAGCATTATTTTTAATATGCTATCCCTGTGCCTATAACGTGGCAACTCTGATTATCCATTTCTTATTTGTTAGGCTCAAATCCAACTGCTCTCCTCCCTTTCTGCATTCTATAACATCTGCTTCTACTGAATGTTTTATTGTAAGGATATTTTGTATTTTAAACATAATTTGCAAAGTAGGAGGTTTTCAACATTCATTTAGTTTTTATTATCACCACACCCACTCCTGTTCTTTTCTTATCTTCCTTCAAAGCTTTCCCCACTGACTCTTTCTTACTTAATATTCTGCCTTCGACTTTGCTCTGTTAGTTTCTCATTACTCAAAGCCTCCTGTATCCTCCTCAAATCCCTCCACTTTTTTTTCTTGTTTCCTGGCCTTTACATACTTGGTTTGTTTGTTTGTTTGTTTGCTTATCAGAAAACACATCTAACAGAGGCTTTGCACTCAGTTTAGACTTGCTGTCTATTTACAGCCACATGGATGAAACACCTGCATTCCAGGGTACACGGGCTCTTCCTCAATAGGCAAATCCCTCCGATTTCCTAATGTGAGGAGAAGATTAATTTCATCCTGAGCAGCAAAATCGTTCTTGATTATCAAACTTGCCAGTGTACACTCCTTGCTGCTTCAGAAAGTGAACATTCCATCGCCACTGCTCTGCTATCATCCATATCATCAAAAAATTGCCATGCAATTCCAAATATTCATGTAAAACTGAACATTAGGCACTCCGAGTACATTAAAGGAAGTCATATAATTATCCACTGTGATTTTATTTGTTAGTATTGCATAAGAATTGAACAGTCTCAGATCACAAAGGCTAAACAGCTTCCCTAATACCCAAGTACTGTTTAAACCTGAATTCCTACCCCACTCTGCTGTGGGGGACTCTGTGACCATAAGGGCCAGTGAAGTATTGATCCATAAAAGGCAAGAAAGATGTCCAGTTCAGCTGACTCTAACTGCTATTGGTTCAGACTTCTAGAGCCTGATACTCTAATGTAGGTATATTTAAGAACAGCACAGCTGGGGCAGACGCCTAACTGGTCTGCTCCCATGAAGATCCCATTTCCTGACCCATCCTAGAGGACCCACTGCACTCAGAGCAGTTGGTAAGAGCACCCTTCCCCTGAAGTCCCAGAGCTACCTCTGGGGGACAGGTGGACTTGGGACCCGTCACCCACCAAAACCCCTTGTTAGCATCAGGGCATCCAAAGCCTGTGGAGTCCCATGGGCGGGTCTCGCAAACCTGTTGCCAGGGCAACAGCCACCATAAGCCTAGAATCCATTGGGCTCACCTCCCACCTTTACCTGTGGCCACTATGTCAGAACCTATATATATATGGGGAACATTCCTCCATCTTTCTTTCCCCTTCCTCTCTTTCCACTACTGCCCCCTCTCTCCCTCTCAATTAAACCTCTTGCACGTGGAACTGTTTGGGCCTAGTGTGGTATGTTCTGATCCGTTCCCCCAGCCCCCCAAATACCACATTCCTTCCGCCCCTTCTGCCCTGTCATTTCTGCTGGGGCAGATTCCTAGCTGGTCTGATCTCCTGAAGATACCATATCCTGACCCATCATAGAGGATCCAGTACATTCACAGCAGTTGACTGCTAGCTGGTCTGCTCCCTTGAAGACACTGTATCCTGAGCCATACTAGAGGATCTACTGCACTCAGATCAGTTGCCACCACAGCTTGAAGGCATGTAGGACAACTGACCAGACAGATTGAAAGCCTCCCTGGAGTTCTGCTGCACACAGGAAAACAGAATCCACAGTGTGTAGGCTCACCCAGAGAATATCTTCACAGGACAACAGCTTGACTGCTCCACTGAAGACCCAACAGGCTGATGGCATCCCAGGAGATCTACTACAGACAGGCCAACAGATCAGCAGCTTCTATGCCCCTCTGACAAGCCCCCAGTTGGGAGAACCCATAGGTAGTCTGTTACAGCCAAGGCCTCAGGCTTGCTGAGAGAACTGAAGCAACTCAGGGACAAAAGAGACAGATTCCAGACAGAATCACCCAGACCAACAAATATCAGGGATATCCAGATGGAGAGAGCCAAGTGTAAGACCATAAGCAACAGAAGCCAACATACATGGGCATCATCATAACCCAGTTCTCCCACCACAGCAAGCCCTGAATACACCAACACACCTGAAAATCAGGAACCTATCTTCAAATCCTATCTCCTGAAGATAATAGAATCCTTTAAGGAGGATATCAATAACTCATTGAGTGAAATACAGGAAAACACAGGTAAACAGGTGTCAGAATTGAACAAAGTGATATAAGATCTAAAAGTGGAAGTAGAAACATAAAGAAAACACAAATAGAGGCAAACCTGGAAATGGAAAACTTAGGAAAGAGGTCAAGAATTACAGAGGACCCAGCTATACCACTCCTGGGCATATACCCTGAAGATGCTCCAACATATAATAACGACACATCAACTATGTACAATCCACAAACCATAAGAAACTCAAGAAGAAGGAAGCCCAAAATGTGGACACTTCATTCCTTCTTAAAAGGGGGAACAAAATACATATGGAAGAAATTTCAGAGACAAACTATGGAGCAGAGACTGAAGGAAGGACAATCCAGAGACTGCTCTACCTGGGAATCCTCCCTGTATTGGAGTACATAGAGCTTCTCCCATAAAGAAGTGGGTGCTATTGGCTGAGAAACAATGCTCAAAACTTTCTTAGGGATAATTGCTGAAATATGCATAAGAGAATCAGTTGTGGCCATGGACAGTTAGCACAAAGGTCCCAAAGTTATAAACCACATTAGCTCCTGTCTGTCAGAATCTGGGGGAACCTCACGTGTCCTGGACACACAGGTAGCACAGCAGTCACCAGCTCCATCTACTTCTAGCCTTCTGGGTGGAAAACAAGCTACATAGCTCCTTCTTTTTTTTAATTAAATGTTTTCTTTATTTACGTGTCATACAATAGCTCCTTTCCCAGGTTCCCCTCTGAAAAAAAGAAAAAAAATTAAAAACAAAAACAAAAACAAACCCCTGTTCCTTCTCCCCCCCTGCTGACCACCCAACCTCTCCCACTTCCTGGCCCTGGCATTCCCTTACACTGGGGCATAGAACCTTCACAGGGCCAAGTGCTTCTCCTCCCATTGATGACAGACAAGTCCATCCTCTGCTATATATGCTGCTGGAGTCATTAGTCCCACGATGTGTACTTTTTGGTTGATGGTTTAGTCCCTGAGAGCTCTGAGGGTACTAGTTAGTTCATATTGTTATTCGTCCAAAGGAGCTGCAAACCCTTCAGCTCCTTGGGTCCTTTCTCTAACTCCTTCATTGGGGATCCTGTGTTCAGTCTAATGGATGGCTGTGAGCCTCTACTTCTGTATTAGTTGGGTAGTGTCAGAGCCTCTCAGGAGACAGCTATATTAGCCAGCACTTGCTGGAATCCACAATAGTGTCTGGATTTGATGATTAAATATTGGAATATTGGAAGGATTCCCAGGTGGAGCAGTCTCTGGATTGTCCTTGATCTTTGACAAAGGAGCTAAAACTATCCAGTGGATAAAAGACAGCATTTTCAACAAATGGTGCTGGCTCAACTGGTGGTTAACATGTAGAAGAATGCAAATTGATGCATTCCTATCTCCTTGTACAAAGCTCAAGTCCAAGTGGATCAAGGACCGCCACATAAAACCACATACACTGAAACTAATAGATAAGAAAGTGGGGAAGAGCCTCAAGCACATAGGCTCAGGGGAAAATTTCCTGAACAGAACACCAATAACTTCTGCTCTAAGATCAAGAAATGAGACCTCATAAAATTGCAAAGCTTCTGTAAGGCAAAGGACACTGTCAATAGGACAAAACAGCAACCAACAAATTGGGAAAAGATCTTTACCAATCCTATATCTGATAGAAGGCTAATAATCAATATATACAAAGAACTCAAGAAGTTAGACTCCAGAGAAACAAATAACCCTATTAAAAATGGGGTACAGTGCTAAACAAAGAATCCTCAACTGAGGAATACTGAATGACTGAGAAGCACCTAAAAAATTGTTCAACATCACATTGTTGTTCGTCTGAAGAGGCTGCAATCCCTTCAGCTCCTTGGGCCTTTTCTCTAGCTCCTTCATTGTGGACCCTGTACTCAGTTCAATGGATGGCTGTGAGCCTCTACTTCTGTATTAGTTGGGTACTGTCAGAGCCTCTCAGGAGACAGCTATATCAGCCTGGATTGTCCTTCCATCAGTCTCTGTTCCATAGTTAGTCTCTGCAACTCCTTCCATGGATAATTTGTTCCCCATTTTAAGAAGGAATGAAGTGTCCATATTTTGGTCTTCCTTCTTGAGTTTTTTGTTGAGAGACATCTGGATTGTTTCCAGTTTCTGGCTATTATAAATAAAGCTGCTATGAACATGGTAGAGCATGTGTCCTTATTACATGCTGGAGCATCTTCTGAGTATATGCCCAGGAGTGGTATAGCTAGGTCCTCAGAGCTCCCAGGGACTAAACCACCAACCAAAGAGAACTAATGGTGGGACTGGTTGCTTTCAAGCTTGCCAACTAATCACTACATTAAATTTCCTTTATCAGTGCTTGTTGTTTCAGTGTGGGGGACATATGTTTAAAACTCCATTATTTTGACTGCATACATATCAAGTAATATGGTTAAAGAACACAGAATCTCTTGATAAACTTTATTGAAAACACTAAATATATAGATAAAACCATATATAAACAACCATGTTGTTTAAAATAAATCCCATTATTGTGAGAATGGACTACTATGAAGTTCATCATTTTCCTGAAATGAGAAAAGGATGAGAAAAATAACAAAATAATATTTAAACTAACATAATTTGATGTTATAAAATAAAATAAACTTTTAAGGAGAAAAGGAGTAAAGTTTACGTAGGAAGGAGTACAGAAGCACTCCTGTGAGTGGGAGTGTCACCCTCAGTCCCTGTCTGTGTCTGACCCACTGTAACTGCCAGATCATGCTCAACTCCTAACCTACTCTAAAAACAACCCAAGTTCTTGCTTTTAAAAGAGCCATCTGTTGTTCTTTCAAAATTAAAAAAATGCAACAAAATAAAAATAGGAACCCTAAATTATGGTAAAATTTGTATGTATAGTCAATATAATAATTACTAATATGACCACAAATATAAAAATTCGAAGTCTCCTTTATTTAGCTTCTCCCACAGGACTCATACCTCTAGAATACACTGAATTTAATGCTTTACAGTTCTTTGTTGAGGATCCAATCTATAAATTACTCTTTATAGGCTATATATTCACTGTATAACCAGTATCATTTTTTCTGCCTAATCACTAACAATAAGTTTGTACAGTTTCATGATATTAAATCAGAAAGACTCATGCACACTGCAGTGTGGGAAAAGGCTGGAGAGATAAACAAGTGGCTAAGAATATGGATTGTTTATTCAAAGGAACAGTGCTCTCTTGAGCATGACTGCTTTTTCTTTAATTGCCACTACAAGCATGGAATGAAGCCATGGATGGTTTGAGCTGTAGGCTCTGTCCACCAGACTCCAACAGCTAACAACTGGGACAGACTGAAGAATGCTGAGATATACATGGAATATATGCATGAGAAATATTTTAAGACAAATGTTTTATCTTATTCAAATTTCAACCTCTTAAGTTTTGACACCAATAAAACTGCTGAAGTATTGTGAAATCATCATCCTAGTTATCCCATGATGTGTCCATGGTAAGGAGTGATTGGTTACTTTTAAAAAAACATAAGCAATAAAAATATCAACAGCTTACATCTCTTAAAGCACAAAATTATCACTGGCTATATGATGAAACACTCCCATAATGATTTAAGAAACTATTAAAATCATTCATAAAGCATTTAAAAGTGGGAATATGCACATCAGTCAATACTGAGGTTGGGCTGCAGAGATAAATTTGTGGAGAAAGTGTTTGCCATACAGCAGGGAGGACCTCAATTCAGATACCAGGTCATTATGTGAGATACACACACACACACACACACACACACACACACACACACACACACACACCTGGACACATACAAACGTACATATACACACATACATACACAAACACGCATTTTTTTTTAATAAACAAGAGTAAACATTCAGATTAATATAAAATTCCTGACTGGAAAAAATAGCTTCAATTGCACTTATTTTCAAAAACAGTCCTTGTAAATTTTATGTTTAAAACAAATTTCTAATCACAATAAACACATATTTACATGACCCAGGAAAAGAAAGATTGCCTATATGAAAATAATAACTTTCATTAATAATACAATAAGTATATGTTAATAAATAACCTATAGGGTGTTAGAGCCCAGATATCACACAATCTTAAAAACTGCACAAATGCAAACAACATACTTGGAAAGTTTAATTTTACCATAAATACAGTGAAAGATATTAAACATTTTCAGAGAGCAAGAGGGGGTTGTAATCCAGCATGTTTTCTCATGTTACCATAAATGACATTCACACCAGTTCAGACCTAGACAGCTCTGCAAGACATCTCTAAGAAATATCACCAAGTACACTGAGCAAAGGTCACACATGGTCACTCTTTTCATAAGCTGGTACCCCCCTATTATAATTTGGGATTTTTTTGTTCAATTTCTATTTTAAAGAAACTCTAGAATGGTCAAAATCAGTAAACCTAGCTGTTGGCTTAGATATCAGACTTGGCACAAAATTCTTAACACACATGTATCTGAAAGTATACATAACGTGTGTGTGAGTGATATCTGACAAGAGCATGTAAAACTTGAAGCTGCACAGCTGTTTTGTCAGCTTTTCCACAGGAATAAAAGATGAACTGTTTTTTTTTCCATTGATAATAGCATATATGCCATAAAGCTTTAAGAACATTGTTCAAATTGTCCACATGTGAAAATATGCATAAACCACAAAATAACTCTTTCCAACATATGAAATTAATTAAAGGACCGAGCAAGTGGAGGAAGGTAAGCAGTGCAGGTGATATTCTCTTTGGCCTAAAACCGCTCACTCAAGTCAGTTTCTAAACTTACACATTACAGGAAAAAAAGGAACGCAAGTTGTTTTCTACAACATTCGTTCTCTGCTTTACTAGCTGTGAGGACAAAACTATACACCCAACACACATATATATGTGCTTTCGAAAGTTACATAGAAGGTTTGTATATATGTAAAAGTTATATGCATGTATTTATATGAATGTATATCTGTAGGTATATGAATTTTAAATTGAAGAGATCCAGAATGTTGTTAAAATTAGTGTTTTTCTCCTCGTATTTTCAATGACAGTGCCCTAAGTACTGAATGTAGTATCTCTAATCTCCCTTTGTCATAAGGAACACTCTGTCAGATGAAGCAGAATTCTGACATAGGTTCGCTTTGTTGTTTTTGTTTCCTTAAATAATATGCAAATTATAGAAATGGAAGAAATAGAATATGTAAATGGAAGAAAATATTGAATAAAATAACTTAAAAGGAAAGCTTGCATTTTCACGATTTAAATTACTTTCAATGTTTCCTATTATGAATGATTATTGGAAAATAAAGTTTAATTCACAATAAAATATTTTAATGTTAAAACAATGAAGGTATTTAGATTATTATAATCTTATTGAGACAATATTAACACCTGCTTTGTTTGCAAGTAAACTACCTTAAACTATTAAAGAAAATGTTAAAAATGAGATGATAAAAGCCAGGAAATGATCATCAAAACATTACTTAAAAATACTTTTGCCTCAAACTGGAAATATATGACCATATCACAATTGTAAAATAGCTTCATAATGTTATATTAATCAACATTTCAAATTATATGAAAAATGTATTTGCATTTATAAATTTGGTCAGAAGACTTTAGCCACCTCTGCCAGAATGTATTTTCCAAAATGGCCTGCAGGAAGGCACACTTAGAATTTGCGTTAGAATTTTGATGGGCTTGAGAAACGGCTTAGCAGTTAGGAATCCTTCCTGCTCTTGCCAAGTAGTAGCTGGTTCATTTCCCAGCACTGTGTGGCTCACCATAATCTGTACCTCCAACTCTAGTGTGTCCCCTGCCCTCGTCTGCCCCCTCCCTGGGATTTGGACTCAGATGTGGAAACTCAAGACACCCACACATACATGTACAATTAAAATGTAAAGATCAAATCAAGAAATGAGGTAAGACCTGGATCTTGGCTGATATGGTTCTGGAAGAATGAAAGCTATGTGGCTTCTGAAGCTTGTACATACGACGCTGCTTCCTCCCCCCCCCCCCCCCCCCCCCGCTTCTTTGGGATCTTTTAGAACTGTCCCAGTGTCTTATGAAAGATTTTCAGCTTTATTGTGAGAGCCCCGGGGAAGAATTACTAGAGGTCAGAGGTCGACTTCTCTGAGTGTAAGGAAAATTTAAGATCATTTATTGAATTGAATTTATATGTAAACAAAGTAATTGGAGCTTCAACTTACTCAAATGTCTTTAATAACAATTTAATTGATTTGAAAATGTCAATGTGACAGCTAGTAGGAAGGGGACAACAGTTACTAGTACTTAGAATGTTGACCAAGAGGCTAGTGTGGAGCAGATGAGGGTTTTTTTTTTTTTTTTTGCAAGAAACCTGGGTTTAGTTCCCAGCGGCCAAATGGCAGCTCACACCTGTCTGTAATTCCAGTTACAGAGGATTTGATGACTTTCTCTGGTATAACGTGCATCAGGGACATCGATCAGGCAAAATCCATACATAAAAACTGCAAAATTAATGAATTTAAAAAAGAAAAAAAAAGATCAAGTAGAAAGGAGACACGAAGGGATCTCCTGGAAAAATAGCAAAACATTTGGTGCATAAGAACCAAAGGGAAGGGGGATCTTAGAATTCTACTACATCCAGCAACTGATGGCTGCAGATACAGAGTGTCACAGCCAAACATTACGCAGAGCTGGGGTGGAGGAAGAGGAGAAAAGACTAGAGAAATCAGAGGGATCGAGGAGTCCACGTGAAGACTGCTCACAGTATCAATGGACAGGGATTCGTGGGGGTTCACAGAGATCAGGAAGCCCCATAGATCTCGGTCTTCAGCATATATGTTATGGCTAACTAGCTTGGTGTTCTTATGGGAATCCTATAGGAACAGGGAGCTGTCTCTTCTTTGCCTGTTAGTGGGACCCTTCTCTTTTCACTAGCTTGCTTCACCCAGCCTTGACATGGTACATAAAGACCTGGTCTTTTTTATTTTTTTAAATCTTTAAGATTTTTTTTACTGGATAATTTCGTTATTTACATTTCAAATGTTTTCCCCTCTCCAGGTCTCCCCTTTGGAAACTCCCTGTCCCTTCCCCCCGCCTCTATGAAGGTGTTCCCCCACCCACCCACCCATTTTCATCTTCCCACCCTGGCATTCCCCTTCGCTGGGGCTTCGAACACCCTTAGGCCCAAGGGCCTCTCCTCCCACTGATGTCCAACAAGGCCATCCTCTGCCACATATGCGTCTAGAGCCATGGGTCCCGCCACGTGTACTCTTTGGTTGGTGATTCAGTCCTCGGGAGCTCCAGGGGTTTTGGCCTGTTGACACTGTCTTATTGTAGCTTGTTATGCCATTTATGGATGATGTCCTTGGGAGACCTGATCTTTTCTGCGGTGTAGGGGCGGGGGGGGGGGTGGATCTGGAGAAGAGGAGAGGTCGGGTGAGAGAGACACTGGAGAAAGAGAGAGAGGGGAAACTGAAAGAAGAATAAAAAAAAAAAAAACTGTAGGTACAATAGGATTGAGAAGTCATACCATGAATTTTTGTGGATGCCACACTTACTATTTTGAATGTTGCTCTCTAAGATATAATGAAGGTACTAAGTGTTTGCTCTCTCCATGGGGCTGCAAACCCCCTCAGCTCATTTAGTCCCTTCTGAAACTCCTCCACTGAGGACCTCCGTGCTCAGTCCAATGGCTGTCTGTGAACATCCACATATGTATTTGTCAGGCTCTGGCAGACCCTCTTAGGAGACAGCCATATCAGGCTACCATCAGCAAGCACTTCCTGGCATCCACAATAGCATCCAGGTTTGGTGGCTGTATATGGGATGGCTCCTCAGGTGGGGCAGTCTCTGGATGGCCTTTTCTTCAGTTTCTGCACCACACTTTGTCTCCATATTTCCTCCTGTGAATAATTTGTTCACCCTTCTAAGAAGCACGTTTTAGTCTTCCTTTTTCTTAGGCTTCAAATGGTCTGTGAATTGATTCTTGGCTATTCTGAGCTTTTGGGCAAATATCCACTTATCAGTGAATACATACCATGTGTGTTCTTTTATTACTGAGTTACCTCACTCAGGATTATATTTTCAAGTTCTGTCCATTTGCTTGCAAATTTCAAGAAGTCATTGTTTTTAATTGCTGAGTAGTACTCCATTGTGTAAGTGTACGACATCTTCTGTATCCATTCCTCTGTTGAGGGACGTCTGCATTCTTTCCAGCTTCTAGCTATTATGAATATGGCTACTATGAACATAGTGGAGCATGTGTCCTTATTACATGTTGGAGCATCTTCTGGGTATATGCCAAGGAGTGGCACAGCTGGGTCCTCTGGTAGGTAGAGTTGGATTTTTTTTGTAGGGTGATATATATGGATCTATATGCATTCTTTCTATATGCAGACATCCTGCTTTACCAGCACCATTTGTTGAAGGTACTTTTTTCCAATGTATATTCCTAGCTTCATTTCAAATTCAGGTTTCCATAAGTTTTTAGATTAATGTCTGGGTTTTTAATTAGAGTCCATTGATCAAAATGTCTGTTTTTATGATAAATAACCTTTTTCCAAAACTATAACTTAATAGTATAAATTGAAATTGGGTTTAATGAATCCTCCAGCACTTCTTTTATTGTTTATGATTGGGGATTGGATGGGTTTCTTCCTTCCTTTCTTTTTTCCTCATATAAAACTTAAGATTAAGCCCCAGGAATCAGGCAGGACCAGCCGGGAGGCATAGGCCTCAGGAAGTACAGGGGAGTCTCAGAACTGCAGGGACTGGAGCCTCTCAGCTTCCGAGGGACAGAGCTGGATCAGCGAACATCTCTGCCCCCTCCCTTCGAACAGAGGGCCTGCATCCTGAGCGGGCTTTAGCCTCAGGAATCAGAAGGGACCAACCTGGAGGCATAGGCCTCAGGAAGTGCAGGGGAGTCGCAGGACTGCAGGGAATGGAGCCTCTCAGCTTCTGAGGGACAGAGCTGGATCAGCGAACATCTCTGCCCCCTCCCTGCTAGGGAAGGGCTTCCCCCCAAGGCTGGCTTCAGCCCAAGGACTCAGGTGAGATCCACCATTTTCTCTCTGGGGTCTTGCTAAGGCTGGACCAGCCGGGAGGCATAGGCCTCAGGAAGTGCAGGGGAGTCGCAGGACTGCAGGGACAGGAGCCTCTCAGCTTCTGAGGGACAGAGCTGGATCAGAGAACATCTCTGCCCCCTCCCTGGGAGCAGAGAGCTTCCCTCCAGGACAAGCTTCAGCCCAAGTACTCAGGCAGGACCAGCTGGGAGGCACAGGCCTCAGGAGTAGAAGAGGAGTTGCAGGGCAGCAAGGAAAGATCAAGCTCTAAGACATCAAGAACTTCTAACACCAGAGATCAAGAGATGGCGAAAGGCAAACACAAGAATCCTACCAACAGAAACCAAGACTGCTTGGCTTCACCAGAACCTAGTACTCCCACCTCAGCAAGCCCTGGATATCCCAAAAGCAAGATTTGGATCTAAAAACTCATCTCACAATGCTGATAGAGGAGCTTAAGAAGGACATGAATAACTCCCTTAAAGAAATACAGGAGAAAACAGATAAAGAGATACAAGCCCTTAAAGAGGAAACAAAAAAATTCCATAAAGAATTACAGGAGATCACAAGTAAACAAATAGAAGCCCTTAAAGAGCAAACCCAAAAATCTCTTAAGGAATTGCAGGAAAGCTTGTCCTGGAGGGAAGCTCTCTGCTCCCAGGGAGGGGGCAGAGATGTTCTCTGATCCAGCTCTGTCCCTCGGAAGGATCTGAGTAAAACCATTCAGGACCTAAAAATGGAAGTAGAAACAATAAAGAAATCACAAAAGGAGACAACCCTGGAGTTAGAAATCTTAGGAAAAAAGTTAGGAAACATAGATGCAAGCATCACCAACAGAATACAAGAGATAGAAGAGAGAATCTCAGGGGCAGAAGGTAACATGGACAACATTGACAGAACAATCAAAGAAAATGCAAAATGCAAAAAGAGCCTAACCCAAAACATCCGGGAAATCCAGGACACAATGAGAAGACCAAACCTAAGGATAATAGGTATAGAAGAAAGTGAAGACCTCCAACTTAAAGGGCCAGTAAATATCTTCAATAAAATTATAGAAGAAAACTTCCCTAACCTAAAGAAAGAGTTGCCCATGAACATACAAGAAGCCTACAGAACTCCAAATAGACTGGACTAGAAAAGAAATTCCTCCAGCCACATAATAGTCAAAACACCAAATGCACAAAACAAAGAAAGAATACTAAAAGCAGTAAAGGAAAAAGGTCAAGTAACATATAAAGGCAGGCCTATCAGAATTACACCAGACTTCTCACCAGAGACTATGAAAGCTAAAAGATCCTGGGCAGATGTCATGCAGACCCTAAGAGAACACAAATGCCAGCCTAGACTACTATACCCAGCAAAACTCTCAATCACCATAGATGGAGAAACCAAAGTATTCCATGACAAAATCAAATTCACACAATATGTTTCTACAAATCCAGCCCTTCAAAGGGTATTAATTAGAAAAACCCCAACACAAAGAGGGGAACTACATCCCTGAAAAAGCAAAAATGTAATCTTCCAACAAAACTAAAAGAAGATAGAGACATGAA
>JADRCD010200589.1:0-30439 GCA_019843815.1 Montemys delectorum | reverse complement strand
GGGTTACATATGTGCTACTAAGAGCTGGACACTGCAGTCATTTATTCTCCATACTGTGCTCAGTTTTGTGTGTGTGTGTGTGTGTGTGTGTGTGTGTGTGTGTGTGTGTGTATGTGTATATGTGTGTGTATCGGTGTGTCTGTGTGTTTAAATTAACCACTGCAAAAAAAGATGAAACAAACAGACTATGAAACTTTGCTTTCTTTATATTCTCTGGTAATATTTTTTTCTAAATGCTGGCAAATACTCTTTTATTTTATAACTTACTAATGGGTCTTGAACATTAATATCTACTCAGATATTTTTATATTTTCTCAATTTATTTCAGTATTCTATTTCACTGACTTTTATTGTTTATTATCTTTAGCAGGCATTTGAGATTATAGACTTGGAATTCATTGAGATATAATTATGAACATTTTCTATTTTCTCTTAAATAACTTAAAATTCCTTTCTTAACGCTTGGCTAATTTTTTAAATTACTTTCCAATCTGGCCTCTGTTCTCAATCCTCAGTTTCTTTTTAATTGATATTTCATTTTTTGTTGTTTATATTGGTGTGTGTTTGGTGTGTGTGTGTATGTATATGTGTGTGTGTGTGCATGTGTGTGTGTGTGTGCATGTGCTCACTAGTGTGTGTGAGCCCTAATACACATGTGAAGATCTGAAATCAACTTGCAGGAGTTCATTCTTTCTGCCATGTGGGTCCAGGATTGAAACTCCTGCCATCAGGCTTGACAGAAAGTTCCTCTACCCCAGGAGCCAAACCCCTTTAGAAAGGGAATCAACAATGACATGTATACCCTCCAACTCCAGTGTTGCTTTCATTTTATTTCCTCAGCACTCTCCTCCAAGTCTGTTACAGGAAGCATTGGTAATGACTCATGTGCCAGGCTAAGTATTATTTACACACACACACACACACACACACACACACACACACTCTACATACAATATATAATAAAATGTATTACTATATTTCTATATTTTATTGGCTACTATATGTACTCGGTTCTTTTACAGTCTAACAAAAAATTAAACCTTTGCCCAATTCGATACGGGTAGAAGCAGATAAACTGAGATTCAAACCAAGGCCTGATGTGTTGCTGGTTTCCATAATACCATATTGTCAACCATGGTCTCTACTTCTGTCTTGTACCTGCTCTCTTGCTCTCTCATTTGGTTGGTCTCTTTCTTCATCTGCCTGCTCCCTCCCTCCTGTCCTCTTTTCTCCTTTCCTATCTCCTATTATGTATCCCCTATTCAAGATCAAACCTACCACCTCTAAGTACTGGTATGTTAAACAGTCTAGAAGGAGCCATGGTTAGTACAAGGTGCTCACACTGATGTACTGCTTCCAGAGAAGACAATTTTATTGGATATGATGCCTCCAACTCAGTATCTAAGTGATAAGTTTGAGGAGAAATTATAGAAAAGATGAAAACATCTTTGGGAATTGACTAGTATGTGTTCACATATGGTTTCTTCCTAAACAAGTCTATCATGCTTGTGGATGCTTTCTTCTGTGTGTGTAAGATGTACCTATCTTAAAGGTACAATTTTTTCTTTTATTAGATATTTTCTTTATTTACATGTCATATTCCCCTCCAAAAATAAACAAAAACCAAAAAACAACAAGAACAAACCCCTGTTCCTTCCCACCTCCCTCTGCTCGACACCACGCCCTCTCCCGCTTACTGGCCCTGGCATTCCCCTACACTGGGGCACAGAACCTTCACAGGGCCAAGGGCCGCTCCTCCTATTGAAGACCGACTTGGCCATCCTCTACTATACACATGCTGCCAGAGCAATCAGTCCCACCATGTGTACTCCGTGGTTGGTGGTTTAGTCCCTGGAAGCTCTGAGGGTACTAGTTAGTTCATATTGTTGTTCGTCCTAAGGGGCTACAAACCCTTCAGCTCCTTTGGTCCTTTCTCTAGCTCCTCCATTTGGGGACCCTGTACTCAATTCAATGGATGGCTGTGGGCCTCTACTTCTGTATTTGTCGGGTTCTGTCAGAGCCTCTCAGGACAGCTATATCAGGCTGGATTGTCCTTCCTTCAGTCTCTGCTCCATAGTTAGTCTCTGCAACTCCTTCCATGGGTATTTTGTTCCCCCTTTTAAGAAGGAATGAAGTATCTACACTTTGGTCTTTCTTTTTCTTGAGTTTCTTGTGGTTTGTGGATTGTACTTCGTGTATTCTGAACTTCTGGGCTAATAAGCACTTATCAGAGAGTGCATACCAGGTGTGTTCTTTTGTGATTGGGTTACCTCACTCAGGAGTTTAGAATCTAGTTATAAAAAAAAATTCGCCTTTCTTATGCACTTGAAATATTAGTAATTTCTCTTTGTGAATCATGTATTCTTCTTATTTCACAGTAGTTTTAAATTTATTCTAGACATAGTGA
The DNA here is from genome assembly GCA_019843815.1 of Montemys delectorum. Lineage (NCBI taxonomy): Eukaryota > Metazoa > Chordata > Mammalia > Rodentia > Muridae > Montemys > Montemys delectorum. Next base: position 28,032 of record JADRCD010200589.1, on the reverse strand, counting down.
TTACTATACTTTAGAGAGTCAGGAATTCGTTCTTTTCCTTTAAGGAGGCTTGATTTGTTTTGACAGGCAGTCACATTGCTGGCAACTCATCTTGCTTTCTTTATAAGCACAGCATGGTGGGTCTACACCATTGTGGGTGTCCAGGAGAACACAGCCCTTTGAGCTCTTTATCTCCCAGTGCAGAGTTGACATCTGGGTTTCTCCTCAGCTTATAGCCCAGGGCACATTAGAGAGCTACTTTCTGCCAGACATTGACAGAGCCTTGCACTGTCCTTTGCAGCTTCACATTCATCTGACAGCTTCTGCTGACCACTTCGCTGAGGTTCAGAGAGGCCTCCGTGTACAAAGACAGAGTCGTCTATACCTCTGCTCTTTTCCCTCTTTCGTAGAAGCAAAGGAATGCTCAGACTGGCCACTATGGGAATTAGAAATTTTTATTGAGAAATTGGAAATATCTTCATGTTCTTCCTTCCTTCCTTCCTTCCTTCCTTCCTTCCTTCCTTCTTTCTTTTCTTTTCTTTCTTTCTTTCTTTCTTTCTTTCTTTCTTTGAATTATTATTATTATTATTATTATTATTATTATTATTATTTTGGTTTTTTAAGACAGGGTTATTATTATTATTATTTTGGTTTTTTAAGACAGGGTTTCTCTGTGTAGCCCTGGCTGTCCTGGAACTCTCTCTGTAGACCAGGCTGGCTTCAAACTCAGAAATCCGCCTGCCTCTGCCTCCCAAGTGCTGGGATTAAAGGGATGCGCCACCACTGCCCAGCTCTTCATGTTCTATATAAATGTGAATGCACATTCTATGTCTCTTGCAATGATAAATTTTATCTTGCTATATCATGGCAGTATTGCTGTTGAACAGTTTAAGCCTACATATATATTATCAGTTAATCAAAGGTAAATCACAGTATCTTGCAGCCTTATCAAAACCATGTCCCAAGGAAGAGAAGCCTGTGAAAATCACTTGGGTTGAGGAAAGTTCTGAGAGTGGCCAGTATGAAAACTTGTTTTCTTTGCCTTTATGTCCTTGACTAACAAAGTCCGATTTATTTTTTAAATGAACATATGTTTGGAAAAACAACAGGTGCTGTAATAATTTTAAAAATACTATACGTAGGGCTTGAATCATTAGGCTTCCCTGCACTTTTATTAGAATTACTGAAACAAAAAATTTGAAATATATCTGATACTTTATAAACCAAGACAAAACAATCAAGGAAGTAAGTTATAGAATCTCACAGATCTTTGTACCTGCAGGTGTTTAGTGCTATTATTTAGAATTAGTACATTTTACAATAACTTATCAGCACATACAAATCACAAGTACAAATCTGCTGTACATGAACAATTTAAATCTCATTGTCACTATGGAATTGACATAACTACTAAAGAATTAGTAAATAAGGAGAAATTACATGAAAAAATACTACTTTAAATAATTACCCGAGGTTTTGCTGAAGAGTCAGTGATGATAACATATGCCACTTTATCTAGATTTTGTCAAAAATGTACACCTGATTTTTATATTTAAAAGCAATGATTATTCACAAAAATATACCCAGAAAATATGGTCAATCCAGAGACTTCCCTACCTGGGGATCCATCCCATTTACAGCCACCAAACCAGACACTATTGTGGATGCCAAGATATACTTGCTGACAGGCGTCTGGTATAGTTATCTCCTGAGAGGCTCTGCTAGAGCATGACAAGTGCAGAGGAGGATACTCACAGTATTGGACTGAGCACAGGGTCCCCAATGGAGGAATTAAGAGAAATCACCCAAGGAGCTGAAGGTCTTTGCAACTCCATAGGAAGAACAACAATATCAATCAGCCAGATCAGCAGAGCTTCCAGGGACTAAACAAACAACCAATGAGTACACAAGGAGGGACACATGGCTTCAGCTGCATATGTAGCAGAGGATGGACCTGTCTGGCATCAATGGGAGGAGAGGCCCATGGTTTTGTGGAGGTTCGATGCCCCAGCGTAGGGGAATACCAGGGTAGGTGGGTAGGGGAACACCCTCAGAGGCAGGGGGAAGAGGGATGGGATAGGGGGTTTCAGGAGACCAGGAAAGGGGATAACATTTGAAATAACATAATGAAAATATACAGTAAAAGAAATAAGTAAAATCTGATAGTAACAAGATACCTTAGTAAGGTGGATATCTTAGTTTATAATAAAATTAACATAAATTAATTTTTCCAAAAGCTGCAATCCTCTCTATACTGTAGGACTAGTAAGATTGTAACTCTGTGAGTTCTGTTGTGATTTGTGCTTTCTGTTTTAGCTTCATGCCTGATATATATTAAGAGATTGAAATTTGCGATTTTCAGATATGATAGCCTGAAATCAGACATACCATATACAATATACATAGCAATATAGTTTCAACTCCTTATTTCTTGTAAATATTGATTTAACATGAGGCGGGAAATGTGCATTTTGGAGTGGATATGCTAATTACCAGCACTCAAAGTTAACATTCTCAGTTTTGTCCTGCAAAGAATTACTTTTAAGTAGCCTAAATGGAGCGAATTCCAGGTGAAGAAACTCATGTACATCAATGAATAATGCTTTTAGTCCCAACTAGAAGGAACAGATGGTCGTTTTGGTAGCCAAGCAAGTAAATGGAAAATACATATATCTTAGAGGAAAGAAGACAATTTACTAGGAGTGATGGAGCCTTCCTGAAAATAGAGCAAAGAAGCTAGTCCCTCTACAGATGTTCATGGGAGCATAAAGCTTGCAGATTGAGTCATTCTACATTGATAATGTATTCAGAGAATTGAAATCCTGGACTTATTTTTCTATAAGGATATAATTAATTAGTAAAACTATGTCCTGTATATATAAAGTACATACCTACACATATATAGAACTCCAAGTTATATAGATGACTCAATGTTTTAATGTTCTTATGTAATGAGCAATTTTTCCAGAGAGACTTAATTGTTATTTTTTTGTCTGCATTGTATACACTGGTTATCTACTACTCAATAGGGAAACTGAATGGTTTTTTTTTTATGAGTTTTGTCAGTCACATTATATCTCTTGCACTAACCTTTGACCCCATCCTCTATACTGTAGTGATAACTACAATGGGAAAGAGGCATCGAAGATAAACACTAAGTCAACACTTCTGGAATTAGGAGTGCCTTTCTACAGATGTGATTTCTGGCAGAAGATGCCATGAGCAAAGCCCTGCCATGTAGATGGAGTAAAGAACATCATATGAAATTTAATTTATACATATATGGAAGCTGAATCACAAAAAATGTTATGTTAAGTATATATTAGACATTAGTCACAGTAATAATTAGAAAAGGAGGAATTATCAAATTTGCACTTTTAGAATTACCTTTGCTTTGATTCAACCTAACCTATAGCAGTTATCTGTGCCAAATAGTATAGAAATTTTGGTGATTTGAAATGATTAACATTTCAAGTTTCTTGGGAGATATTACTCATAGATCCAAAGTGAAGTTTTAAAAAAGATCAAGATGGATTTCAAATTCAGACATTTGCTAGGTGATATAAATATTAATACTAGGAAGGCTTTTTCCGAACACTTTATTATGATTGTACCACGTTAGCACTGATGGCTAAATGTGAGTGTTTATAATCTTCTTAACTATAGATTGCTAATAGGAAATGAAATCATATGTTTATTGTAAATAATACATTTCATATATATGTTTTATCAATTAATACTTAAAATAATTTTTTCTAATTTTGAATGCATATGACAAAACTATATAAGCTATTCAGTTTTCAAAATAAAAATGACACTTTTTGTAAAATAAAGTTATAGACAACATTAAATAAACATAAAGAGTATCATACTGATGTTTGAACAGGAAAAGTTTCAACTTCTATTAAACATTTTATCCATTTGACAATAGTTGATCTTAGAGCCTGAGCCACTGGTATTCTGTTCAGGAAATTTTCCCCTGTGTTCAAGGCTCTTTCCCACTTTCTCTTCCATTAGATTCAGTGTATCTGGTTTTATGTATATCTTGATCCACTTGGACTTGAGCTTTGTACAAGGTGATAAAAATGGATCAATTCCAATTCTTCTACATGCCAACCACCACTTGAGCCAGCACCATTTGTTGAAAATGCTGTCTTTTTTCCACTGGACAGTATTGGCTTCTTTGTCAAAAATCAAGTGACCATAGGTGTGTGGCTTCATTTCTGGGTCTTCAGTTCTATTGCACTGTTCTACCTACGTGTCTCTGGACCAATATTCCATGCAGTGTTTATCACTATTGCTCTATAATACCACTTGAAGTCAAGGAAGTTAATTCCCCCAGAAGTTCTCTTATTGTTGAGAATAGTTTTCCCTATCCTGATGGTTTTTTTTTTGTTATTCCAGTTGAATTTGCAAATTGCTTTTTCTATCTCTGTGAAGAATTGAGTTGGAATTTTGATGGGGATTGCATTGAATCTGTAGATTGCTCTTGATAAAATAGCCATTTTTACTATGTTAATTCTGCTGATCCATGAGCATGAGAAATCTTTCTCTCTTCTGAGGTCTTCTTCAATTTTTCCTCAGAGACTTGAAGTTCTTGTCCTACAGATCTTTCATTTGCTTGCTTAGAGTCACACCAAGATATTTTATATTATCTGTGACTATTGTGAAGTGTATCATTTCTCGAATTTCTTTCTCAGCCTCTTTATCATTTGTATAAAGGAAGGCTACTGATTTATTTGAGTTAATTTTCTATATCCAGCCACTTTGCTGAAGTTGTTTATCAGCTCTAGGAGTTCTCTGGGGTAATTTTTGGGGTCACTTAGTATACTATCATATTATCCGCAAATAGTGATATCTTGACTTCTTCCTTTCCAATTTGTATCCCTTTGACCTCTTTTTGTTGTCTAATTGCTCTAGCTATAGCTTCAAGTAGTATATCGAATAGATAGGGAGAGAGTGGGCAGCCTTGTCTAGTCCCTGATTTTAGTGGATTGCTTCAAGTTTATCTCCACTTAGTTTGATGTTGGCTATTGGTTTGCTGTATATTGCTTTTATTATGTTTAGGTTTGGGACTTGAATTGCCTTTCCTTACTTCATCAAAATTATTTCAAGCTGTCTGAGATTAAGCATGAATGGGCAAAAAGAAGCGGATGTTCTCATGCAACCTTAGCCACACCCTTCTTCCTACTGTGTTGCTCAGTGAGAGAGCTTGTAGTCCTTGTAATTGAGTCCCCTCCACGGTTTATGAGGTACATCCTTCACCTTCGGCACTCTTAGCAGATTGCGATTTTTGAGTTGTTAAGCAAGCTAGTTAGTGATCATTTTCTAGTTCTGACCTGTTAAAGCTGAATTACTTCAGAGTATATACTGGTGCTATATTTGAGAAAGGGAAACTGAAAGAATTCTTACACCTCACTAAAAATGTTTTCTATTTTATTTAACTTTATCTATTTGCCTTTCATTTCACTGAAATATTGCATTAGCTTTATAAGGAGCTATATTTCATTAAAATTTCATCAAGAGAAAAAAAAACCCAAAACTCATAGAAATCTATGTGAACAAACACTAGCAAATGTTTTCTATTGACTGAAGTCCACACCTGACACAGAAACAGGAACAATGAACTCTGTGTTGGCTCAATTATTGCACAACATGAGTAACTGTTGGAAGCTGAGGAATTATAGTTTTGTTTTGTGAAAAGTTAATAACCATTAAAAGTACTTTCCAAGGTTTGTTATTTTAACAGTAAAGTTATATAAACTGAATGCTTAATGGGGTTCTTTCATAAGCGGCTATTCTAGGTAACTTTTTAAAATGCTAACGAGATTGGTGGCAGCAGACATAATCAATGAAGTAATATTTAATAACATAAACAAAATCTAATTTGAGAAATTACGTTAACTCAATTAGTATTTGAAATTTATTACAGTTAATCAATGAGTGTGCATTGAGGAATTACTGTTTTAAACATTGCGCCAATATTAGTAGCATATATGATAATTTCCATCCCAGCTTTATGATGCTTGTAAGTTTCAAATTAATTACTTTAAGTGCGATGAAGTCTACTACAGATGTTTGGTAGCTATTCAAAATACTCTAGAAAATGAATAGGAAGGGTTCATTCACATTTTTATTTGAGTTCCCTTTAGAATACCCTCTAGGATTTGGGGTATAGCTCAATGACAAGATGTTTGTGCACCATGTACCTAGCCCTATGTTTGATACTCAGCACAACACCAAACAAAAATAATTACACTGCACCAAACCTTAATTTCTTACCTTCCTTGAGTCAGTTGCTCAGAAGCAAGACAGACTTAATGTCTTCCTCTTGGGAAATCTCTTTTAGTTCCATTTCCAATTCACAATTACATTTTCAAAAGAATGGTCCATAAATAATGAAAACAGTATAAGAAATCAATTTTAATAGATCTTGGCAAAAGTCAAGAAAATATGAAGCTTACCTGGGTGGGTGGGTGGAGGAACACCTTCATAGAAGCAGGGAGAGGGAAGAGATGGGAAACCAGGAAAAGGGATAACATTTGAAATGTAAATAAAGAAAATATCCAATAAAAAACAAGAAAATATGAAGCTTAACTGAATAACTGTAGAAATATAACACTGAAAGCTAATGGTTTAAAAGCTGTGATACCCTTTTTCAAACTTTATGCTATAATATACTCTATATGGCTTCTTGTAAATAGTTGCATTCTCCTGTCCTATTTGGCTGTAACCATTTTGAGTATCTTCTGGACAGTGCCTGACAGAAGACTCTAGTTATTAAATATTGAAGAATAATATAACCTATTGTATGAAGAAGCGAGTTTCATTACTAATCATTTAATTAAGACAACATGCGAAACAAACACTGAGTTATGTCGTTGATGAAGAGTGCTACTTAATGTAATCAATCAACCTACCTTTTTTTATGCTATCAATATTTCTGGAGTGTGTACTTCATGGTTAGTGGCTTACTCTGATTCTGATTTTTAGAGTACTAGGATTTCAAAAATGACTTCTTATGTTACTCCAATAAATATTTGTTTTGAAATTTTTATTCCAGCAATGCTAGACAGAAGCGTGACAGATTCTAATGTGCATTGACCTGGTTATGTGTACATATGTACATAGATGCTTGCAGTGTTTGATATTGTGTTTTCATTTGTTTTAAATAAAAGCTGATGAATAGGCTACCTTTGTGTGAAATGGTCATCAGTTATTCTGTAGATCATAGATACAGGATGACAAGAGATTACAGCTTTGAAAGGGGGCTATTTGATGAATGATGAGGAAAACTAATGTTGACTTGTTTTGTCAGATTACAAATTTGCTACCTTGGATAGGTCACTTGAAATCGTACTTTTTGAAGAGTGGTGTAAGCCACCTTATCTCAGCTCCTTTTCCCAATCATCTCAGTTCTTGTCACTAAGACCAAGCACAGAAGGAAACAATAGGCTCAGGCCTTATGGTATTTGCTTTCTGTTAGGGGAAAACATGTTTTCTAGGGTTTCCTCCTTAATGTTTTATAACTTAGAAATAAAAGAACATGCTTTTCTGACTGTAAATACCTAATATATTCGTGCAAAATAAATAAGTGAATTAAGTAACCTAATGATCCAAGGATTCACATAGCTGTCTTCATAGTAGATGGAGATTTTTGTGACAGTTGGGTTATTTATTTATTGGAAATCCATGTTTCCCTCTTTGCCTTTATAATTTATGAAAAGATCTAGAAGTTCTCCTAAAAATTCATTCTTTAAATTCATTCAATATAAATCTCATTTTTTCTAAAATCTCAGAAGTATTAATACTGCAATTAAGTCATATATGTCTGATGTTTCCACATTAAAAAAACAAGGTGTTACCTATATAAAGTATTATCTAATTAGTTTAAATGTGATTGGCTTTTATTATATCAGAATTCAGAATGAGTTTAAATCTTTTCAATTGAGGAATTTAGAGTTCTACTGCTTGCCCATGATAAATGACAGGAGTAGAGATCCAAACCCATGTGCTCCTGTTCCATTTTCCCCTCCTCTCATTTTAGGATTCTAAGTAAGTTTTGAAAATGAGCACATCCAAGTTCAGATTTTTCATATATGAAAATCCTGAATTGCTTGTGAGATAGCATTATTTCCATGTGTAAGATGTATATATCATCACTAATGCTAATTGGAGAGAGAAGATTGTATGAGAAGAATCAGCTATAGAAAATAGGATGTGTAGAATGAATATGTGAAACTTTGAATTCCAAGGAAAAGAGGAAGATTTCTGTGGGATAGAACTGATAGAGATGAGGAAACTGAGTCAGTCCTGAAGTGTGAGCAAAAAACAAATGTGACTGTTAGTATCACTGTAGGCCTCAACATCAAGATAAAGATGTTCCCTGAGAATAAGGTCACAAAAGTAAGTGGAAGTCACAAAAGTTCTAGGATCGTAATACTTTGTTATGAGCCTGGGAAGTAAGTTACCTTTATAAACTATATACATACATACATATATATGATATATATATACATATATGAAAAAAGTTTTGTCTATATATATAGAGAGAGACAATTTTTGTGTGTGTGTGTGTGTGTGTGTGTATATGTGTATATATATATATATATATATATATATATACAAAACTTTTTTCCCTAGTTAAAGATTAATAATCATTCTACAATTTAATACAAGAGCTACATTACCAATACGATGAATAACTAATAGTGAGCCTCAGGACACTTGTGTGGGGAGGAAAGCACATGAAGGGATAGGAGGTGTAAATGTGCGTGGAATGGAAAGAAGAGATGTGGCTTTCTCCATGAGACTGTAACAAGCTGTGTATCATATGAAGAGAAAAATCTCTATAAACTTTTAGAATAAGAATGCAAATAAATAAATAAATTTGTAAATAAATTCCTTTCTTTTCTTTTCTTTTTATTGAAAATACATTCTTCTTTCATAAAATAATCCCTACCACAGTTTCTCTTCCCTCCATTTTTTTCTATGTAGAGGAATTTTAATCCAACAACATGGCTGCTCTGATCTCATCCAAAACCCTTCTAGGTCAGTGTGATCTAACTATGCAGAAACACTCTTAGTACACACTCTTAATCCCACTGGCTGGATACCTTAGAACACACCTTTAATTCTCAACGATGATGTCTAACTGAGTGGCAGACAAAGCAACAATTCAGAGAAAGATTTGAATGAGTCAAAGATGGGATAAGCCCAATTCTCAAGAGAAACCCTTCATAAGAGCAGAGCAGGAAGGGAATCAGTACTGTTCAGCCAGTTGAATTCAGTGCAGTGGGGTTGGGTCAGACATATGGGAGTCAGGGCAGTGAGTGCAGTGCAGTGGAGTGGAAGCTAGCCAATGAGATTAGAACAGCTTGCTAGAATTAGTTTGAGGCCAAGCAGAGCAATTCAGAAACAGTCATCTTGAAGAGAAGTGTGAGCTGGAACAACTAAGTTGACCAGGCAGCCTGAGTTCAGAAAAGCTAGAAAGGGTGAGCTTATTCAGTAGTTAGCCTCTGAGAAGGCAATTATGTCTGATGGATAACCTACTTTTATAATCCTAGTCTGCTTCCACCTTCCCTCTCCACTGGATCCACTCCTCCTCTCTCTTTCCTCTTTAGAAAAAGCAGGCTTCCAAGAGACAAGATCCACATAAAACAGAATACATAAAGTCAAGACAAAACTCCTCACATCCAGCTTGCCAAGGCAATCCAATTGGAAGAAAGGAGTCCCAAGGAGAGGCAAAAGAATTAGAGATGCAGCAACTCCCACTGTCAGGAGTTACACAAAACCAGCAAGTTAACATCTATAGCATAATATGCAGAGGAACTGGGTCATACACATGTATGCCTCATGCTTGACATTTCAGACTCTACAAGCCCTGTTTAGTTGATTAGTGGGCCATGATCAGGACCTCCTTCATTCTGCAATTTAGTATGGGAGCGTGTTGTCAGTACCATGAATGACTAATAGTGAGCCTCAAGACAATTGTGTGGGAAGGAGAACAAATGAAGGGAATACTTCCACCACTTCCGGGGGTTCCCTGAGGTCCTAGGGGAAGGACCCAATAGAGACTTCTAGTTTGTACTTTCTCTCTTTCTCTTATAATGTCTGACTCTGAGTCTCTCTAACTACTCTTATCTGCTGCCAGAGAAAGCCTCTCTGATAATGACTAAACAACCACCATTTTATGTTCTGAGTATCAGTAGGAATTAGGAATAATTTCATTTGACCAGTCATGTTTGACCAAAAACCAAAAAGAAACCAAAACAAAAAAGTGAAAGCTTAAGAGTCTATTGGTCTGAAACTGATGTTTACAAGGGTTTTTTTTTCTCTCTCTCTTTTTTTCTCATGGGATTTGTCCACATTTCTGGCAGTTTAACCAAAGATCATTTAGTTGACATTGAGAATACCCAGGGAAGCCAGCACTCTCCTCATGTCTTCTTTTTGCTGCCAAGATCCTGCAGTTTTGCTGTCAGATGAGTAGAGTGGGTTTTTGTGAGGCACCTTTTGTAATAGCAGGGCTGTGTAGAGATCCCTAGTAGCCAGAGCAGCAAACCCGATGAGAACTTGGGGTTCATTCCAGAGCCCCTGCCAGTTAGTGCTTCAGCTTCAGTGGGATGGTTGCCAGTGGTCTTTTTTTTTTCTGTTTGCTTGTTTAGAAATTACTGGAAATGCTCAAAGATACATTGTGATGGCAAATAACTAATGATAGGTTTTAAAACTGGGGATTCTATGAGTTATCTATAACTTATAGATAACCTACTTTCCAGTCAGTAAACATTCTGACTGAAAGGTCATTATCTATGTGTCTCCTTTACCCTCATTTTTTTCTATGCAGCCCACACTTACCTATTTTGCTTTTCTCTCTTTTTATTTTATTAAAAATGGATTTTTTTAGATAATATATTCTGATAAAGGTTCCCCTCCCCCATTCTCCTCTCAGCTCTTTCCCACCTTTCTTCCCATCTAGATCCATATGCTTTTTCTCCTTAGAATACAAACAGGCATTTAAAGAAAAATAAAAAATAGAACAAAATCAAACAAGCAGGAATAGTACAAAATAAACAGAAAGAAAAAAAGCAGAATTAAAAAAAGATGCAGAGACACAGGCATTCATACAGACAAGAATTGGATAAAACACAAAATGGAGAGCCATAATCTATATGCAAAGAACTTTTAAATTTAAACAACTTCCCAGAAAACAAGATTATTAGACAAAAATATCCAGTGATGCAAGTGTGCTGACTTTTTTTTGCCATCTACTATTGGGAATGGTACCTGCCCTTAGGAGTGGTTTCTATCCCTAATAAGACTCCTTTGGAAAGAATATTTTATTTTAAATAGTTGTCAATTACTGATATGTTCTAGATTTAGGGATGGGGATTTGTATCTGCTTCCCTTCTCAGCACTGTGACGCTATCTGCCCCAGACATGTCAGGCCCTGTGTAGACTGGTAGTCACGTTGAGTCATATGTGCATCAGACCTGCTGTGTTTAGAAGACATTACATCCTTGGTGTCCTCCGTTACCTCTAGCTCTTGCAGTCTTTCTCTCTGCTCTTCCATCGCCTTCTCTAAGACATGAAGGGAGGGATTTGTTGGTGAAATCCTATCTACTACTGAGGGTTCCAAAGTCTCTCCCTCTCTGCATGTTATCTAGCTGTGGATCTCTATATTTGTTCCCATGCAGGAAGAAGCTCCGCTAATGAGGGCTGAGGAAAGCACTGTTCTAAGAGAATATGGTTTGCAGTCATTTTACAATTATGTTCTTTTAGCAGAACAATAGAATTTGGTCTTCCCAAGTCTCTTACATATCTGTTCTCAGGTTTCTCGCCAGATGAGCAGTGTGTATGATGGGTTGTATCTCATGGAGTGGGTCTTAAGTCCAACTAGATATTGGTGGTTAGTCCCACATGCTATATGCCACTATTGCACCAGCACATGGGAATTCAACTTGCATGTCTCTCTACCACCATGGGATGTGTGTGTGTGTGTGTGTGTGTGTGTGTGTGTGTGTGTGTGTGTGTATTATATAAACAATATAATATATAAATAATATTTATTATTATTATTATTACTATTATTATTCACATGCAGATGTATGTATCACAGAACCATTCATTCTAAAAAAAAAAAAAATTCTCACCAAATTTAATGGTGCTTGCTTGCGAAACCAACTAAGATCTGGACATAACATTCAGAACCTTACAGTTCTGTCATGGTTTTTGTTAGATCTCTATTTATGACCCTAATAAACGTCCTGGCTGCATTAAATCTCAGGCAACATGTGAGCCTATCATCAAAATCAGCTGACTTTCTATCATGCTTCCTTGAAAATGGATGTTAAGCTTTTGAATGCATTAGTCTCTAATGTTTTCTTCAAATCAACAATCCAGCCAGGTATAATTGGTGAATAACTGTGATTCCAGGACTGGGAAAGTAGAGGCAGACTGATTTATGTGATTTTGAGGCTGGAGTAGCTCTACACAGCAAACTGAAGGCTACCTTGACCAAATAGTGAGAAACTGTCTCAAAAGCAAATACTTCAAAATCCTAGTAAGGCTTCTGGGCTATGTTTTCAGAACTTCCCTAGAGGTAGTGTGCCCTTCAGGAGAGAATTCACTTCTGAAATCCATAGTTACTGACTCCTTGACTTCACTAAATCAGCTGCTTTTTATAATGAAGGAGTGGGCCTTCACAGTATTTCCAGCTGTCTACATCCTAAGTCTCTGTATATCATCCAAGCTTTCTTCTTACTTCTGAAACATCTTTTTTCGTTGTTCTTTTTTTCTGGTAACCGTTAAATGAGACTTGAGAGTGTAGTGTGTGTGTGTGTGTGTGTGTGTGTGTGTGTGTGTGTGTGTGTGTTTGTATGTGGCTGTGTGTGTATCTGTGTGTGACTGTGTACGTATACATACATACTGAGAAGACATATTGAAAGCTTAAATCATATTGATATCGTTACTGTATTGGCCTAGATATATCCCTTTTCAATGAAACATGGATCATGGTAGAATAGTTTGTGCATTGGTTAACTAGCAGGTATTGTTAGTGCTCATATTTGGAACTAGATTAATAGAAAACACATAAACCCTATCTGTAGTTGCATCTGCCCCACAAGTACAGCCGTTCTGAGGCTTTCATACTTTAGTTATATTAAATTTCTCTTTCATCAATATACAAGTTTTTTCTTGTTCTTATTTTAAGGACATTTGATTTTTAAACCTGTAATTTTTCTGTAACTAACAAATTTCCACACACTCATCATCACTGTTCCAAGTTAAGTTGCTTTATTTATGCATCGCTATATATTATTTCTTATGTTAGTTGAGAACATGCTTGACTCAGACAGACAGACAATGACTACTTTAACCAAATTATTCAATGGACACTGAACATAATTCTCTAGTGGTAATAACGTACTGTATACTATCTCCCTGCTTCACATTACCAACTGTATATAAAGATTTATAACAATAGTTCTACTATATCTTCATTGTACTGCTAATGCCATTGTTGGGGAAACAATTTAATATTTAATATAAATTATATATATTGGATTTCTATTTTGTTTTAGAAACACTTTGTAAGGATGATTCCATATTTTCAAGTCCAGATGTCACTGACATTGCACCAAGTAGGAAAAGGAGACATCAAATGCAGAAGTGTCTTGGGACAGAACCTAAAATAGCTCCACAGGAGTTGCTGCTCCAGGAGAAGGAAAGGTGGGTGTACACATCTATACAGCTATGCTGCATTCCCATGTAGACTACCCAAAAGATTAGAGCTCCTCAGTTGATAACTTACTTTTAGAGATAAAATATTTGGTTGGATATTATGAAGCAGTTCAGATTATATCTTTTTTCCAGTATTTGGTTAATCCATATTAATATTTAAGGCCAAATATTAATTCCAAAAATATAAGCAGAGTTTTGTTGTGCTTTTCATAGTTTAATTAGAGAATATATGTAGAATACTAAAGTATTAGGCTGCATCTTATGTTCAGTAAGCATTTCAATCCAATTTATTACTTAAAGGGCACTGAGATCACATTCAACTTAGCCACTCTGTCTGGTTATGCTTGTCTTCCACCTCTTGTAAAATCCCTTTCTCTGGTCTCCTGTCTATTTTATCATACTTTGACAACATATGCTTTATTTTTACTCTGTAAAATAAAATTCAAACTTGAATTTATATTCTAATTTAAAGTAAAAAATGTATTTCATTATAACAAGACAGTGGATATTCATAAATAGTATTATAAGATCAGTTCTAAGCAAATGTCTGAGTTGATATTCAATGAGGATTTTATTCTTTTTCCTATAAATTGTGGTTAAATTGCAGATGGTGTTATTAGCTCCTTGCAGAAAGTGCAAAGTGAACTCCCGTGGCTCTCAGGCCTCCCTTATGGTCTTCCCCTTCCCTTCTTCAAGGCCATACCTATGTAAAACTGGGTTTCCTTTATATTCTCATTAATACAATGTGTCATAGGTGAAAAGGTGCAGAAGCAAATAAAAATTGAACTGGTTTTAGTCAAGGCACCACCAAACCAACTTACAAACAAGCTTCTTTTTGTTTGTTTGTTTGCCTACTTGTTTGGAAAATATACTGATAATTCATAAAGAATAAAGTTATTCCTCTAAGTGAATAAAGGAGGCCATGAATTTGAAGGAGAGTTGTGAGGGGTGCGTGGAAAGGTTTGCAAAGAGGAAAGGGAAAGAAGAAATGTTATATTATAATCTCAAATTATTATAAAATCAATTTTGAAAATGATGTTATTCATGTTGTCAAAAAGATTTGTGTAATCTTAAAATGGTTAATGACTAGTTTAGTGTTAATTTTCAAGGTGTTTTCTGTAGTTCACAAGAACAAGAATGTTGATCAAGTACTCTTGATATGATCAAAAGGTTTAAAAGTGTAAAGTGATCTTTCGACCAAACTCTTTTAGAATTCAATAGGGAGTAGGATATGATGAGGTGTAAGCCATGCCTTGGGAGTCTGGTAAGATAACAGAAGAATTCTTAAGTTTCTGGCATGGATAAGTATTACAGATATTTATAATTTCTCTGCTCTGTAGTCCTAGCTCTCTGATGACTGGGGATGGTAGATTGTTCAAGTCCAGCCTTGGTGTGTAGTTAGTTCAAGGCCAACTGACTGTAGAGTGAGATCCTATTTCCAAAACAGAACAAACAAAATCATGGTGATAAGATTCGATTGATTTGTATATTATTTATTTCGGAAATTTTGCCTGATGTATTTGTCCCTTGCACAGGATCCATTGTCTATCCTACATGTGTCTGGATAACCTCTTGCTGTTTAAGTTTGTCTTCTGAGTTCATTCCTCACCTCTTAACCGTTTGAGAGAGATACTGCCATTCAAGGCATACAGTGCTTTACATAGTGAAGAATTATTCCACAATTATATCATAATTACCATGCTATTTGTATAGATTTTATTGCCAAGAAGAAATTACTGGCAACTCAGAGAACTTTATTTGCCAGTCAGCAAAATGTAAGTCATGGATATCAGTTATGTGCCAGGCATGATAGCAAGTCTTAAGGATTCAGGAGAGTTAAAAACAGAAGTATAGCTTAAAAACCCAATATGTCTTATTCTTTTGGTCTGATTGTTTTGTTTGATGAAAATCTTGGGCTGTAAGGAGGCAAATGTGGTGGATTATGTGGGAGACCAGCATTTTACACCTCTCAGTGCTCTGGAGAAAAAAGTATAAGTCTTAAGATTATTAATATTCTCACATGTATACACTTTTGCTAAAACAAGTTTCTGATATGTACATTGTAGACACGTGAAAGAATTTTAGTTCTGAATCATGACTATTTTTATAAAACTTTAAAATAAAAGTAATATGCTTTTGTTTCTAAAAACATCCATATTAAAATGTTCCTTTCTATTTTAAAATGATTGTGTCAGCTTGTTAAGTATATTTTCAATATTTTAAAAGTTACATTAAATCATATCATCTTTTTCTCCTTGTGTGCTAATCCTTGTAGGACCATCTGTGAAGACTATTTCTATACAGAACTGAAAAGCATAAATAAGAATTCTGAAGATTTAAAGGCAGTTTAGTTTAGTTTAGTGCTTGTCAATCAGAGGTTGCGTGTCCAACACCCTGCTTTATAATTCCACTTGCATCATGCAACTGAATTAAGATGTTAGCATATAAATAGACGCCTTATTTTTTGTATTTCAGAATGTCGTTTTCATGTTGAATATTTTAGGCTGAAATTTTAGAGCTCATACAAAATTTAATTACTTGTTTCACATTTTCAATTCTTTTGGTGGAAAAACAAGCTTCTGAAAAAAAGTATATTCTTAGCCAGAAATGAAACAGCAGCAATTAAAAGAAAAAAATAGGCTGAGGCATGCCAAGGTGGAGGGTGGGAGCTAAGAAGGACATGGCTGGATGCTGATTATTAGCCTTTTTTAACCAAACATTTTGTGTAGTATATTGCTTCTTAAACATATTTTTTCCTAAAAAAAAAATTCTCATTAACAGTGTATATATAATTTAGGTTTATTCTAGGTTAGTGTCATTACCCTTAGCTTCCTCTTGTAAATGGATTGTTACTGTTTTAAAACATCTAACTAATGGTAGATAATTAATGGGTTACTATGTCTTATCATTGTTTATATGATATTCTGCTTCAGTTTATGGTACTGAGGGAGGTATAATCTTTGTAAAGTTTACTAAAATATATAAAATGTTCCCTTTGGTATATTCATAAGGATATTCAGTAGAAATATCTTCTATACTATAATATAGCTCGTTAGTTGAGTGATTATCTAGCATACATAAAGCTCTAGGTTCAATTCCCAGCAATTTGGTATATAGCCTTGTACTCACAACCCAGGTGATGGGAGCAGAAGAGTCAGAAACTCAAGGTCATCCTCTTTATTGACTACATCGTGAGCTCAATGCCTGTCTGGCCTAAATGACATACTGTCTCAAAGACAGGAAAGAGAAATAGAGAACATTAGTTGTAATTCATGTGGAATTTTAAATATTTGGGTTATTCCCTGTCTTAGTTATGGTTTCTATTGCTGTAAAGAAGCACCATGACCAACAAATGCAAGTTGGACAGAAAAGGGTTTATTCAGCGTACATTTCCACGTTGCTGTTCATCAACAAAGAAGTCAGGGTAGGAATCCTGGAGGTGCAGGAACAGATATAAATGCAATGGAGGAGCACTGCTTACTGGCTTTCTTATAGAACAAAGAATTAACCTGCCCATGGATGACACCATCCACCATGGGCTTGGCCCTCCCTCATTTATTACTAACTGCGAAAATTCCTTCCAGCTTTATCTTATGGAGACATTTCCTCAACTGAGGCTTCTTCCTCTCTGATGACTCTAGCTTGTATCAAGTTAACACACAAAGCCAGCCAGTACAGTCCCTTACAAGGTTATTTCTTCTGTGTCTCCTCTCATAGCTCCATAGCCTCATTAGTTAGCTGCCACCTAACTCTACATTGACTGAGGGAATGCATAGTAGGCATCATTGACTTTCCTATGACTTCCCATACACTCCTGAACAAAGTATTCACTTTCCTTTATTTCATATAACTCACTCTGTGTGACAAGATGCAAGTGTTTATTAACCTAGAATTAAATGTGTTCAGGATGTATTAGAAACACCATAGAGGATTCATCCTGAAGAAGCGTCATTTGCTCTATAACCTAAAGGAAAAGGAGGAGTTAAACAGAACCGTGGATCAGGGCTGTAGATAATAGTGTTCAAGCACAGTATCTGCTGTGAGCGCATACTCGGGAGTATGCATATAACAGAAGAGAGCAAGAAAGAAGGTATAAAATGCTGATGCTCTCAGGCCAGATCACAGCGGGCAGGTATATAGCCCTGTTAGGAACTCTGCCTTTCATCCACTATAGAAATTTCCCTGCTTTTGACATTATAGAACAATTATTTCTTCAGATTTTCTTGCCTGTTGATACTGCTTTATAACTCTTGAGAAAATACCAAATTACTTCTTCCATATCATCTCTATACTCTTGGGACCCAGCATCTTGGTACATGTTAAGGGCCCCCTAGTCCTTCCCCTTTGCTCTTTTTCTTTATGAGTAGAAAAACCAGCAGAACCACTCTCTACCAGGAATCCAAAACAGCCACATTAGGCAGGGACTTCCTTCTTGTCTTCCATTCCACTCTATCCAACCATATCCCTTATTCTTGCTCCAGCCTGCCAACAGGAGACCCTCCTCCCATACCATCTCTATTGCCTAGGAACTTGGCATCTTGGTGCAGACCCTGGGACCCATAGTTCTTCCATAGGGCCCCTTTCTGCATTTCCTTCTAGTAAAGCTTCAGACCTTTACTCTTTCTTTGTAACTGGATGATGAATCCCTATTTATGAGAAACAACTTAATTATGCAATCCAACATGGAGAAATCCAGCTGTTGACCAATTAATGGCTTCAACCTTACTTATAAGAGGCCATGGATTTGGAAGGTACTTTGTATTTCTATCTGAGGAGAAAATTAATATCTCCCAGCTACAAACCCAATGATAAACAGCAGTGACCTACCTACATGCAAAAATACTGGTGCAAGGGAGACACAAATGTCATGGGAATAACTAACCACTTTTTCGATAGTGGATTGAAAGCCTACTCCATGAAATGGAGGTCATACTTGATGTGACTGAAGTGCCCAAGAACCTAAGACTAGATAATTCATGAGCACTAGTGAAAAAAAAAAATCTTATTTTTCCATTAAATAAACAAAGCGACAAATGACTCCTGATAACATATTGCTATACCAGTAGATCAGAGCACCCCTCAGCCTGCATCAGGGAAGGTTCATTGTACAACAGATGGTAATTAGCCCAAAGGTCCACAGGTGACAAAATGCAGAGAGTGGGATGAACTCTACTAGAGCGCTAAACCCCAAATGGGATGTCTTTAACAAACACTTCTCCTAAGTCTCTGGAATCTAGTCAAATGACAAGGTTTTCAGGAAGGTTTTAAGATTCGGATGTTAAACAGGATCTTCCAGAAACAACAGGAATGATGCATATATGAACTCACAGAGACTGTGACAGCATCCACAAATCCACACCGGTTAAAACCAGATATAAGCTCTGAGATGGGGAAATGGAGACACAGTCCTAGCTCTGAGAAGCTCTTTCCAATGGATACCATCTGGAAAAGGGAAAATCAGGCCAGGCCCCATGCCTACGAGAACTTGGACAGCACAAACAGACTCCTTTTTTATTTCTGTACTTTTTGCCTTTTTTCTGGTATTTTTCTCATTAGCTTTTTCTTTAGCTTGTTGGTTTTGGTTTTAGCTTTTTGTTCATTGGCTTTTTGTTTGAGAGAAGGAGCGTGAAGTTTGAAGAGTAGGGTAGTTGAGAAGATCTGAGAAGAGTTGAGAGGGGAAAGAATGGAATCAAATATATGAATAATTTTTAATAAAACTGTCATTAAAAACAACTTATCAAACTGTTGGACTGGGCAGACAATTCTGATATTTGGGTCACTATTCACTATTACATCTTTAAGATGTAATGACTTAAATGTAGCTAAAGTTATTGTACTTTTTTCTGTTTTGTTTTAAACTGTTCTAACTTCTTAGGTTGTGTGATCATGGATTCACAATGATGCAGCTTTCATTTTATAAACACAGAAAAGTAAATAAATAAATAAATAAATAAATAAATACTGAAGGCTACTAGATTCTTACAGGAGCAAAAGCTTTAATTGAGCATGCATGAGCAGCCCAGAGGGGCAGATTTAGACTGGCATTTGGCGTTTTTCTGGTAAATATAAATGCTTTTTTCTCAGGAATATTTTTAGATTGCTAATGATTTACTGCTTCAAGTATTCTTCTGGAATCTAGTATTCTGGAATCTGGAGTATATTGATAAATATTTATTTAAAATTGGTGTGACTAATGCAGACAGTGTGGGGTGTTCATGGCGTCATCCTTCCCTGTCAATGAGCCCCAGCGCTGTTACTACTCAAGGGAACCATGTGCTGGGCATCCCTGTTCTTTGCCACATTGCACCACACTAAGCTTTTTACTCAGCCTTCTTACCCCTCTATGTTCATCAAAATGAGCCACTTGCCAAGTCTACAGAAGTTCTGAGAATTTTTGAATTTATATATTGAAGTAATGTCACCAGATCCAAAACCAAGACATGCAAGAGCATTATAAAATTAGTTTCTATGAAATTGTAATAGCAAAATAACTAAACAAAATAACACTGTATCCTGAATTTATTTGGCATCCATCTTTCAAGTTTTTTGTTACTTTTAATTTCTTTTATTTTATAAAGGTTTTGCCTACATTTACTTATACATGTCTACCATGTAAGTGCCTGGTGCCTGTGAAAGTCGAAAGAGCATATTAGATCTTCTAGAACTGGAGTTTTAGATGCTTGTGAGCCACCCTCAGGTGCTGGGAACTGAAATCAGATTCTCAGCATTAGCACCACATTCTCTCAACTGCTGGACTGTCACTCCAGATTCTCATCTGAAAATCATCTGAAAAACCTTACTATGTTATATAGCAGAATACCTAGGAAAGATTTTTTTTCCACAAAAAATCTTTTTTTTTTTTAGTTAAGAACTTTTATTATTTCTTCCAAAATCCTATAACACACACACACATACACACACACACACACACACACACACACACACCATGACACAAAGCAGTTTTATCTAAAGAGATGAAGATTACACATTAACAAAGGCTTGGCTAATTATCCATAATGACTTATAAATGAAATTTTTTTCTCTCAGGTTTTCTGAGAAAAATGTGGCAGAGAGTAAGGATAGAGCCATATCGTATTGTTACCAACCCAGTATTACTCAGGCAACTAAGATGCAAATCAAATGTGGAAATACGTAAATTCCACCATGTATCAAAAATGTGCTTTAGGGTCTCTGGAAAAAAAGCCGAAAAGACAGATAGGAACAAAGTGCCTCCATGTTAGACATACAAGGAAGGTGTCACACATTTACTGGAATATGGTGATGGCTTCAGTACCTACTCCTATGCCACCTTTCATTGTAAAGGCATGTATGAGAGGTGATAGCAGGAAGGACTTTACCTCCAAAGTACGTGGAAATCAATGTGAATCATCAGGAGTCCTTTGTACTCCGATCTTCATAACTCAGACATTTATACAGCAGGTTTTCTGAGAATCCCCACAGGAAATAATTTATTTGACTGGGTTTCCAGATGTTCTTAAGCATTGCACCGTCAGACAATTCACCTCCGTTGCATGCTCTCCAAGACTGCGACATACAAGGCGTACTAACAACCCAAGGAGCAGTACTTATTCTCCATAGCACTGATCTGGGATACAGACTAAAATTCTTTAACGGGCAATGATTTTATAATACGAGGAGATTCCAAACCCGATAATAATGTTAGGCACTAAAGTGAGCTTTTAATGAAACCCTCCATCGTGCCTGTGGGAATCGCCTTATGTTCCTAGAACAATCCTGTTTAGGAAGTTGTTTGCTGACCACATTGATGGCCCTTGCTGTGAGTAACGAGGTCATGTTCTGAGTGATAGGACACATGTGAAAACATTCAGCACCACCTCATTTGCAGTTGCAGGATAAATCCATTAAAGCACTGGGCCAATGTATAAACAAACTCTTGCATAGAGTTTAGAAACTTCTATAGACTGTCTTTGTTTCTACAGGCTACAAATAAAATATGTGTAGGTTCCTGTATTTCAAACATAATTTCATGGGAATGGTTTAGTTTTCTGTGTGGTAGATGCCTTCTAAAAAGAGTTCAAACATGTTTTCCAAAATAATAAAAAAAAATATTAAAACTTTACAGATGTTTCTCCTCAAACTGTAGCAAAGGAGTTTGAGCTATGTGTTCTGAATTATTTAAGTTTCCCATTTAAAATTATGTAAGCTGTTGTATTTCAGGTGTCTAGTGAATGTTAAAAGGCTACGCTCTGAAGTAAGACGGTGATTAGGTATTACTGAAGACCTTGTAGTCATAAGACAGATCTCTTGTCACTGCACGACAACTAACTGATGTGCCAGCCTCTGGGCCTTCCTCTGTCTGTGTCTCTATCTCTGTAGGCTCTCTTAAATCATACTCATGTCTTTCCGCATCTGGATGTGTTTTGGGACGTTAAACTTAGGTCAGACCACTTGTTTAGCACTCCACTCACTGATCATTTCCCAACCCTCTAATTCTTCTTGGTTTACATAATCAGTGTTAGATGTAATTTTAAAAACTATCAAAGTACTGGTTGCTAAATATAAAGGAGAAAATTACTATTAATGCATTTGTTTTTAGTGAAATGAGCTTCACGTTTTTGTTTTGAGATTATAGAAGGGGTACATGGACATTCCAAATAATCAGAAAATATAGACAGCTGAGAAGGCCGTAGTCTCTTCCACATGGAGATGAGCAGCACTAACACTGTAGCAGCCCTATATCTCTCAGCTCTCTTCTCATCTATGTTTGCTTTATAAAACTAGGCTTGCAGCGTGTACCATATAACCTGTTTTTAGATACAAATACATGTAAAAATTTCTCTTTGATAGATTATTTCAACATAATTTGACATTCCAGTTTTAAATATTTTCATTTTTCTTTAACCAGTCCTCAGTTGTATTTTTTGTATTATTGGAAAAATCATTGTATTTATTTTAATATAATATGTAATAAAATTTTTATTAATTAGTTAATTCCTGTGGTAGAATCACAAAAATAGAATTAGAACATCAGGAAAACAAACCTGTTAGTCTTGTATCATATTTTATCAGAATTCCTTCAGAGCCTCTGAACTATTTTAACTATATGATTAGTGGTTGCTTTGTGCTTTTTCATAATTTGCTTTATTTTGATTATAGCCAAATCATTTGAGTAAACAGTTCTTATCCCATTATTTAACCTTATGGGTTTAACAATTAGTGAGCTTATCTGTGTGTATCTGGATGTATATATGTACATGGGTATGGGTGTATGTGTGTGTTTGTCCTCTTTGAAAGTGTCCCCATGTGCTACCTAGGCTGGTGTTGATCTTCCTGAGTCACTTTTTCTATAGTTCAAGTTCATCATTCTTTTTTGCTTTCTCACAAATTTATTGGTAATTGGATTTTATGAATTATCATTAGCTATTCATAACTTCAGCTAATTTGCAATGGAGTTATATGTATGCTATTGCTTTGGAGTTTCTAACATCCTAAATTTTAATATTTTTCCAGCTTGTCATCTATATATTAGTAATTAAATTTATAGTTTTAATGTTATATCTTAAGCATTTTAATAAGCAAAATAGATAAATAATGATACATAATAGATAGATTGATAGGTAGGTACGTAGATAGGTAGAGAGAGAGAGAGAGAGAGAGAGAGAGAGAGAGAGAGATAGCTTTATGTTATTTATCTGTACATAGTTCATAGTCAGAAAGCCCAATAATAAGTTAGATTATTTGCTCAAAAAATGTAATTTTCTGGATCTGTGTCTTAGGATATATTCATCATATTCTAAGAACTATCCTTTCAGATACTATTTACACTTCTGTGTTAATTTTGGTTTGATTCCTCAGTGGCAACTACTATATTAAACATCTTAATTCGACAGTTAATGTATTTAATTTTCACTGGACCTCTGTTAATTAGCACTACATTTTCATACCTATTTATAAAATAACTGGATGAAGTTGAATTTTAATGAGGTTCAATTGCTTGCTTAAAAGCACTGTATTAACACAATAGAGACATAGTTGCAAGCTCTGCAAGATAGGTAAGGGTAGAAAGCACTAGGCATGATTAAAAGTATTATCGCCGTTACCTTTTTAAAGACACTATCTTACAAGATGTTTTAGCTAAATTATGTGTATCTTTTCCTGGAAAAGCAACTGTAATTATGAAATGTTTAGACTTAGAATAATTCTTTTTTTTATATTTTCCATAGAAATTAGAATTGTCTATACCTCTTCTTTGTTTACTCAGCAAATATTTTCTCTCTCTTTACTAATGAATGAAGTTTAATGTTGAATGAAAACAAAATATTTTAAAGCTACCTTTTTTTAAAAAATATATAAAATTGCATATATGTGCACATATTTATATGAATACACAGAGTGGAAATTTCATCTGACAATATCAAATGTTTTGCCTATTCTCTATTTGTATTTGATTCCTAAAGTTGCTGATATGGCTTTTTGAAGTTGCAACTCAAACTGTTTGAATTATTTGCATATATATTTAATTACATGGAGAATATCAGACAGAAATACCTAATTCTTGCAATTTGGGCTTTCTAATATTTAAACTTCTTTAGTGTCAAATGGGAAACATACAGTTGAATTGCTATATGTTTTCTTTGGTCATCAAAACAAACTTCTTTTATTATACAACTTTAATTTTATCATAGTGTTTATGTTAGTTGCAAAGTAAACACTGAGATGGTTTTAAAACAAGGTAGTTTTTATTACCTTCTCGACGTGTTTACCTAGCTGTTAAGACTGTGCCTCTCACTTTCCCTTTGCATGCTTTGATTAATAGCCTGCTGGACTTGTTCCAGGGTACACTGATTGTGGTCAGGTCGCTTCAGTGATGATTTATTGATTATGCTTACAACTCCAATAAGTAAAATTGGTCACATACATTATTATGCATCTGCCAATAACATCAGGAATTACACTGTAAAATAAACTTGTCCTGAAGGATTTTTTAACAGTCTAAGTGTTCAAGAAGGACAAAGAATTCATATATTTTAAATAGTGCGCAGTATTAACCACAGTCTTGTAGCTTTTAAATGGTAGCTATGAAATTATGAGGAAATTAGTCTTATAAGTGCATGTGTTTTAATTTCTAATGTTATGAAACCTGAAAATAATATACTTCAACAGAACTTCAAAGTTATTTTTAAATACTTTATGTATAAATATTACAAATATAAATATTAAAATATAAATTTAAAATAAAATAAATAATACAAAAAATGAAATAAATTTTAACTTTATAATTCCCTCCTAGGACCACCCTTACATTAGTCTTCTCCATCCCCCTAGGCTAATGCATAAATTTAAATTGAAAATTTTTGAGAGATTTGGGTGTATTTTAAAATAAACGCAATAGGGATATGTGTACATCTTTCTGAGTTTCAAGTAAAAGGTGTTTCTATGTATTAACAACTTTGTTTGAACATATGTTTCTGTGATTGAACAACTTTATACCTAAAATTCCTATAAACTATAAATTTGGTTTGATAATAATTATTATTTAAATATTTTTAATCACTTAAAAAGTTGGGTAATTAATTTACAAATCCTTATGATCCCTACTCAATAGAAGTATTTATGAGGAGGAATAAATGCTGCTTATACTTTATTATTCAATATTGAAAATTCTTACTATCAGTAAAATAGTATTTATTCAATATTACTCAATATTAAAATATACTTTCATTATTTAATATGCCATAGGCCATCAATAGAAAATATTGATGTACATATATGTCTACATAATAATTAGTAACAAACTAGCTTTTAAATTTATGTAACTAAATTATATAAATATATAATAGTATATTTTTGTATGTAATGTATAACATATATAATATACAAATTATAATATTATATACTTATAAAAATATAATTGTATATTGATATATTAAATATATATATTTATGAAATATCAAACACCTTGCATACTTCTGAATGTATGATGTCCTGAAGAGAGAGCTGAAATTCTCTTTGGAGCACTGTAGAACAAGGAGATGTGATCAGCTTGAAAACCCAAGTAGAGGAGTTATGAGCTGAGTCTGGCTTTGAAAATGAATGTGTTTCTAAAAGATATTATAAATAACAATAATGTGCATGCTTGTAAATGTATGGGCTCCTGGCATTTCTTTTCATAATTGATCTTCTTTATACTCACTGATGCATTTGGATGTTTTAGCAGATCCTGTGTCTGCTAAACTCAAAGCTATATTTCATTTTTATTTTTAAATGTGGGTTTTTTTATGTTTTTTAATGTGTTTCTAAGTAGTCCAGCCTTTATGCAATCAACTACCTTCTTAGCCTCATTGTTATGGAGGTGTAACCATGTGTCAAAATCAGTGCTAACTAGACACAGAAATGATATGCCCTTCAAGTTATTAATAGAATCCATGTCTCTCCCCCCTCTACAGCTATATTAGATATATATTATATATGCATCCTAGGAAAAGGCTAAGCAGCAAGCAAAGAGAAATTATCTTCCAAAGAAAATTTCTTGTATCTACTGTTCAACCTCCTTTAGACAGACAGTTGTTATTGACTGCAGGCTTACACTGAGTTGGTTGCCCTAATTAAGAATGAAGCTATCCTATCACTGAACATGCTACACAAAAAAAGACATGGAATTAGAGCACAACAGTGCAAGTCATGTTGCTTGGATTATTGATAAATCTTCCAGAGCATATGGAATAAAATAACAAGAAATATTTGATAGTATTTTCTATATAAAATTCTGCATTAATACCAAAAATTTTAAGCATTCTAAGGCAAAGAATATCAGAATGAACTATGCTTCAGAAAATTTTCTCCAAAGCAATCACTGGGTAGAGGGAAAGTACTGATTGTCAGTGAAGCTTAAAAAAAAAAAAAAAAAAAAAAAAAAAGTACAGTAGTAGGATTCTAGGAAGAGTGTAAAGGGAATATATATTCATATATATGAATATGATTGTGAATTTACAGAAAGACAGAGATAGAAAAACATTGTTGTCTCCTTGCAGCTAAAGAATGTGAAACATCATCTATTACTGAAAGGAATTTGGTAGACAAGATCTTTCCTAAATGAAATTAGAAATCTGCTCACTTTGGCAGCACACACTAAGAATTAAAATGATAAAAAGATTTTTGCTCTTTTCAAGGATGACATACAAATTCATGAACTATTCTTTATTTTTACACAAGGAATAAGTAATCACAGCAGAATTAATCAAAGGGGTGGAAAGCACACCACAACAATAAAGTAACAGGAATGAAGAAACCCTGTGATCTCTGTTCCAAATAAAAATATAAAATAACAGATTAGAGGCCTCAGGAATCGCAGGGTAGTCACAGGGCTGCAGGGACAGGATCCTCTCAGCTTCCAAGTGACAGAGCTGGATCAGCGGCAATCTCTGCCCCCTCCCTGCTAGTGGAGGGCCTGCCTCCAGGGCAGGCTTCAGCCCAGAGACTCAGGTGAGATCCTCCATTTTCTCTCCTGTGAGTTTTTAAGGCAGGACCAGCCAGGAGGCACAGGCCTCAAGGAGTCGAAGGGGACTTGCAGGGCAGCAAGGACAGGACAAGCTCTAGTCAGAGACACCAAGAACATCAAACACCAGAGGTCAAGAGATGGCAAAAGGCAAACCCAAGAATCCTACCAACAGAAACCAAGACTGCTTGGCTTCATCAGAACCTAGTACTCCCACCGCAGCAAGCCCTAGATTTCCCAAAACACCTGAAAAGCAAGATTTGGATCTAAAAACATATCTCACAATGCTGATAGAGGAACTTAAGAAGGACATGAACAACTCCCTTAAAGAAATACAGGAGAAAACAGATAAAGAGGTACAAGCCCTTAAAGAGGAAACAAAAAAAAATCCCATAAAGAATTACAGGAGATCACAAGTAAACAAGTAGAAGCCCTTAAAGAGCAAACCCAAAAATCACATAATGAATTGCAGGAAAACACAAAAAAACAGGTGAAGGAATTGAGTAAAACCATTTAGAATGTAAAAATGGAAGTAGAAACAATAAAGAAATCACAAAAAGAGACAACCCTGTAGTTAGAAATCTTAAGAAAAAAGTCAGGAAACATAGATGCGAGCATCACCAACAGAATACAAGAGATAGAAGAGAGAGAGAATCTCAGGGGCAGAAGATAACATGGACAACATTGACAGAACAGTCAAAGAAAATGCAAAATGCAAAAAGACCCTAACCCAAAACATCCAGGAAATCCAGGACACAATGAGAAGACCAAACGTAAGAATAATAGGTGTAGAAGAGAGTGAAGACCTCCAACTTAAAGGGCCAGTAAATATCTTC